>CM071925.1:81343810-81560731 GCA_016081115.2 Rehmannia glutinosa | reverse complement strand
TCTTTTGATGTTTTGGGAGTTGGATATCATGTTGAGTAGAGATGCTAGCATAGATATTCGATCAATGCTTTTACATGCATCTCGAGAGAGAGGGTAAATTACTTTTGTGATTGGTCTATAGGGAAGGATCGTTTAACTTTGGTTTGATTAATCGATAATAAAAGGGATATTAAGCTGAAACCACAACCAGGAATCCGTTCATTCATACTTGATCTTTTAATCCATTCTTTGCTTTGTCATTCTAGGATAATTTACGCTTTAGTGTTAATAAAACCAATCCGTCTCAAATTCGATGATCTAGATAAAAATAAGGCTATTATAATCCGATGGTTAGTACATTAATTTATTAGTCCTGTGGATTCGACCTTGCTAACCCTATTCTACAAACGCACCATACACTTTGCGGTGAAGCTAAAAATAAGGCGAACAAGTATTTGCGCCGTTGATTCGGAACTAATTAAATTTTTAGTACTAATATTGCGATAAATAGAATTATTTTTAATTTAGATATTTTTCTTTCTTTTTAATTTGTTGTTTAATTTTACTTCTAAATGTTTGACTTGTTTTTATGTAGTTGGTTCGGTAGTGCATGAACAACTTGCTCAAGTAAGCTAGAATTAGCACCGTTCATACCGGAGGTTGAGACTTTGCTAGGCAAAATAGTGCGACTACTAAACGGGCATAAAGACAAATGCAAACGGACTATGGCCAGGCGTAGAAGATAACAATAGAGGCAATAACGGGGTGGATGGCCGGAGGTAACAATTGGGCGATAAGGTAAATGTCGAGTTACCAATACGTGAGGTTCCTAGCTCACGGCTGATCCAACAACAAGTGATTCGCGATTACTTTAGCCCGCACCAATCGCAACTATTGTGGAATTGCCAATGTCCCAATCAATGCGAATAACTTTGGTCAAGCCAACACTAATCTCGATGGTACGGTAGAATTAGTTTGGGGGTTCCGTCGAGGATCGAACTCTCATATTGCGAACTTCATATAGATTTGCAATACTATCAAGATGAATGGGGGATCGATGATCTTTGCGTCTTCGCTATTCCCTTTCTCTTTAAGAGATAAAGCTAGGAACTGCTAGTGCACCTTAACTCGGGGGAGTGTGAACAAGCGAGATGAGCTAGTCGAGGTTTTTGTTTAAATACTTCCCACCAAGCAAGATCTACATCTCAAAAGTGAGATCACTCGATTCGAGCAGTTTGACTGCGAGCCTTTGTATGAGGCCCGAGAGATTCCGAGATTTGTTGAGGAGGTGCCCGCAAAGACGGATTTTCGAAGATCAACATCTCTCGCTTCTTTTACAATGGGTTGATGAGGCGGACTAGATCGTTTGTGGATGATGCGGCGGGGCTCTTGCAAGGTTTCCGGAGGATGCATTCAACTTGTTGGAGGGGATGGCCATGAATGGCTATCGGTGGCCCTTCGAGAGGACTAATGTGAAAAGGGTATCCGAAGTTTCGATTGAGACCCAATTAAAGAGTTGACAGCCGGATGCGTATCGGGACGAACCAATTGAGTGCTTTGACAAAAAGGCAAATGAAGAAACGCGGTGCAAGTAATGGGAGTTCCTCTGATCCGATAGAGGAAGCAAATTATGTTAATAACCGAGCCCTTCAACAATTTCGAACAATCAAGCTCCTACCCATTACCATCCGCGGCTTGAGGAACCACGAGAACTTCTCCTACGCAAACACGCGAAGATCGTGGATGCAACCACCACTTTGAGGGTTTAATGTGACAAACGGTGTCATTACCGGCAGAGCCTAAGCCAACTATGGAGGATATTTTCACCTCGTTTATGAGTGAGACAAGGAACAAATTCAATAAGGATGAGACGAAGATGGATAAAATCGAAAACCATGTCACACAATTGGCCAACACTATGGGGTCCCAAATGAAAAATCCACGAAACCCAAATTGGCCATTAGCTATGGCTATTGGTGGCAACATCGAAGGCGATTTAAGAGCAACACTCGAGGTTAATCGAAGGAGCGTGTAAAGCCATTCATCTAAGGAGGAACGGAATACGAGGCCGAAAATACCGAGAAGACGGATCAATCGCGCGGGCGGCCCAAAGTGTGCCACCGTATGACCCACTCGTGCACCTACGGGAGAGTGCGATCAACATGTCGAGAGACGCGAAACTGAAGCAAATGGCGATGTTGAGGCCGGGAAGAAGTTGAGGATCATCTTGCTAATCAAAAAAGGGCCGAGAAGCTTAAATCTTCCTCTAACCACTGATATTTCTAAACTTAATGTTCCCTTCCTTTTCCCTAACATTTTCAAAGAAGAAGTTAGATCGCAATTTGCAAAATTTTTGGATATATTTAAGAATCGCATATTAACATTCCTTTTGCGGACGCATTGGAGCGGATGCCCAATTACGCTAAATTTCTAAAGGATGTTATGTCAAAGAAGAGAAAGATGATCGGTTTTGAGACAATCATTCGGGGAAAGAATGCAAGGTCAATAATCTAGAGAAAACTACCACAAAAATTAAAAGATCCTGGGAGTTTCACTATCCTTGTGCTATTGGTGATGTTTTCTTTAAGAAAACACTATGTGATTTAGGAGTGAGTATTAACTTGATGGCTTTGTCCATTTTCAGCAACTTGGATTGGGAGAGGTGAATCCATCTACGGTCATCTTACAACTTACGACCGATCACTCACGTGTCCGAAGGGAATCATCGAGGATGTGCTTGTCAAAGTAGATAAATTCATATTCCCTCCTGTTGATTTTTTGGTCTTTGGATATGGAGGAGGACAAAGACGCCCTTTGATACTTGGGCGTCCATTCCTAATACGGGGAATGCCTTAATAGATGTCTGCAAAGGAGAGCTCACATTACGGGTTAAGGATGAGCATGCTTTATTTACTATCTATAAGACACTTCAATTTCATGATGGTATTGAACATTGTAATTTCATTGACGTAGTTGAATCTTGCATTGATGAGTACGCGGATCATACATTGTTTAGGGATAATTTAGATTTTGGTTTGACACATTCGTGTTCAACATCAAACATGTTGATTGATTATGATAACCAAGACTTGTATGATTGCGTTTGTGCTTTAGATAACATGCGGGAACTACCGGAGCGCAAGAGGAGTGCGCACACGCGAAAAACGTGTGGGAGTCTGTTCTACGGGCGCACGTCTCACGAGCACGCCCAAGTCGTGCGCATAGTCGAAAGAAAAGATGGAAAATCCGATGAGAGCATGGCCCGTGCCTAAGGTCGAGAGGAAAGATGAGACACTCTGAAGAGAAACGGCCGTGCCCACTAGCCGCACGGGCAGCCCGTCTCTGTCTATCCGAGGAGGCCACTTCGAATCCGGATCTCAAACCCTTTCCCCAGCATCTCAAATATGCATTCCTTGGAGTGAATAACACGAGTCCGGTAATCATATCATCTCTTTTAACTTCAATTCAAGTCAATAAATTGCTTAGGGTTTTAAGAAAACATAAGTCGACGATAGGTTGGTCAATCTCATTTAAAAGGATCCCATCAATTGTAATGCATAATATTAGAATGGAAGATGTTTATAAACCTTCGGTGCAAAATTAAAGAAGATTAAACCCTATAATGCAAGAAGTCGTTCAAAAGAGGTTTTAAAATGGTTAGATCTTTGGAATTATATATGCTATTTACGATAGTTCTTGGGTAAGTATGGTCAAGTAGTACCGAAGAAAAAGGGGATCATTTGTAGTTAGGAACGAAAGTGATGAGTGATTGCAACTAGAGTAGTCACCGAGTGGCGTATTTGCATTGATTATAGGAAGTTAAATGATGCTACTCGCAAAGATCACTTTCCTTCCCTTTATTGATATGATGCTAGATCGCTTGGAGGGATATGATTACTATTGTTTTCTCGATGGTTATTCCGGTATAATCGGATCATGATTGCCCTTAAAGACCAAGAGAAGGCGACATTTACATGCCCCTATGGTACATTTGCATTTCGTAGAATGCCATTCGGACTATGTAACGCGCCCAAGAACTTTTCAAATGATGCATGATGGCTATCTTTCATGATTTCATTGAGAAAATAATGGAGGTTTTTATGGATGATTTTTCTGTGTTTGGAGACTCATATGATCATTGCTTGGATAACATTTCTCTAGTTTTGCGAGAGATGCGATGACTAACTTTGTTTTAAAATGGGAAAAGTGCCATTTCATGGTGCGTGATGGCATTGTATTAGGCCACCGAGTCTTTTCTCTCGTTTTGGAAGTTGATAGAGCGAAGGTTGTTGCAATTGAGAAACCGCCACCTCCAACAAACGAGAAGGCCATTAGGAGCTTTTTAGGGCACGCCTGATTCTACTGAAGGTTTTATCCGTGACTTTTCTAAAATCACTAAACCTTTGAGTCGGTTATTGGAAAAAAAGATCTCGCTTTCAATTTTTCGATGATTGTTTACGACTGCTTTTGAGATTCTAAAGAAGGCTTTGGTGACAACACCAATTCTAGTAGTTCAGATTGAGTCGACCGCTTCGAGCTAATGTGCGATGCCAACGACTTTGCGATTGGGGCTGTTTTTTCGAAAAAGAGACAAGTCGTTCATAGCAATCTATTATGCGCGAGAACTTTAGAAAAGACTCCAACAAAACTACACCACCACAGAAGGAAATGATGGCAATCGTGTTTGCATTCGATAAGTTCCGATCTTACTTGATTGGAACTAAGACGATAGTCCACACCAACCACACGATGATCAAGTATCTATTCGACAAGAAGGATGCCAAACCGAGACTGATTCGGTGGATCCTTTTTGTTCAGGAGTTCGATGTGGAAATTCGGGATAGAAAGGGTTGCGAGAATGTAGTAGCCGATCACTTTTCCGTTGGAATATAAGAAAGAGGATAAAGAAGGCACAAAAGGCATTAGGAGAGTTCCTCGATGAGCAACTCCCCGATGTTACAAAGCAAATTCCCATGGTATGCGATTTTGTTAATTATTTGGTTGAAGGGGTCTTGCCTCCATTTATCGTCCTATCAAAAGAAGAAATTCCTCCATGATGTCAAGTTCTACATGTGGGACGACCCCTTGCTCTTTAGAGTGCGCGACACCATCATTAGAAGATGTGTGCCTCGAAGAGTGGGAGGGGAGTTCTACAACAAAGGCTTATTCTTCACCTTTCGGGGACACTTCGATCACGGCACGTGCGGCAAAGGTATTGCAAAGTGGTTTATCTTGGCCTATGTTATCTAATGATTGTTATCTATATGTGCATCGAGTGTGATAGGTCTTTAGAGATGGGAACATCTCGAGACGACATGAGATGCACATGACCAATGTGATGGAGGTCGAACTCTTTGATGTGTGGGGATCGACTTATTGGCCCCTTCCCATCTTCGTCGGGTTATCGGTACATTCTACTTGCAAGGAGTACGTATCTCGATGGGTTGAGCGGTCTCTCGCACAAACTAATGATGCGCGAGTGGTGCTCAAATTCCTAAAGAAAAATATATTCACTCGGTTTGGAACCCCGAGAGCTTTGATTAGCGACGGGGTCACACTTTATGAATAAATTGATGAGCACTTTACTTGCGAAGTATGATGGGGTCAACACAAGGTGGCATTAGCATACCATCCGCAAGCAAACGGCAAGCCGGAGGTAGCCAATCGCGAGATTAAGCAAATTTTGGAGAAGACAAGAAATATAAATCGCAAGGATTGGGCCATGAAGTTAGATGATGCGTTGTGGGCATATCGGATCGCGTCTGACACCATTGGGCACATCACCATATTAGTTAGTATTCGAAATCATGTCACTTGCCCGTAGAATTGAAGCATAAGGTGTTTTGGGAAGAAGTTGAATTTTGACTTCCAAGCGGGTGAGAAGCAACTCTTGCACTTAAATGAGATAGAGGAATTCCTGGATGAAGCTTATAAAAATTCCTGGATCTACAAGGAGCGAATCAAAAGATGGCACGATCGAATGATAAAGAAGAGGATTTTTACCTATTGAACAAGTCCTTTGTTTAACTCGATCTTAAACTCTTTCCAGGAAAACTTAAGTCTAGATGGTCGGGGCCATTTGTGATAAAAAGGTGTTAAATCCTCCGGGAATAGTGGAATTGTTGAGCGAGATGGGAGACGTTCATGGTAAATGGCCGGAGGATCGGACATTATCTTAATAGAGATCAAAAGGAAGAGGTGACACGCCACTTTGCTGACCCGTGATCGAGAAAACAGCGCCAAGCAATAGGCGTTAAATTTAGCGCTTGTTGGGAGGCAACCAAACGGTTTCTTTGTTTTATTTCTTTCCATGTTTTCTTGGTTTGTTTTTCCCTTTTTCTAAGTTAGATTTAATTGATTTCATAGGTTAGGTTTTTCTTGTTTTCCTTAAAAAAATGGAAAATTCGAGTCAAGTGTGGTGCCCAACATGGGCGGTGGTGTGCGCCATGCGCACGGCCTGCAAGGGCACCAGCCCAAGGAATGAAAGTTTTGGCACCCCACACGGGCAGCCCGTGCGCCATGCGCACGCGCCCGTGTGGTGCCCAGTGTTATCAGGGTTGAATGTTCGCCCCTAACACGGCCGCCGTGCACTAAAGACATGGCCCGTGCTCCTATCTCTGAAGCAAATTTAAGATGGGCGAGAGGGCATATGTGTTTCACAAAAACACTCTCCCTCTCTCGCTGTGACTTACAAGAATCGAAGCCCTCTTAATTTTTTTGAAACTTTCCTTAGAATTCAAGTCCATACTCACTCCCACAATACTCATCCACAAATTACACCTCTCAACTTGATTGAAGTAAGGATTTGGGGTAGAAGGGCACCTAGGGTTCAATTTTCAACTCTTTTTCGAATTCTCGGGATTTAAGGTATGAATTGCACTTTTTATTTCAGATTTCTTGAGGATTATGGATTAGGGTTGCTATATGGTGCTTGTTTGATACTTTTGCCATGAATTTGATTGAACTTTTCTATTAGGCATTTTATCGAACACCTTGTGGGTGGTTGAATTGGGATGTCTTTGGTTGATTGCTTGATGAATTATACACGAGCTCGATTGTTTAAGGTGTTAGTGACTAGGATTCTCTCGCAATTACATTGTTGTTTGAGCTTGGAAGTTTAATTGTGAACTAAATTGTTGAGATGAGACAAAGATGCCTTCGTTGATTGTTGCATGTACGAATTCTCATAATTGTTTTGCCAGTACTCATTCGAACAAATGGGCTGAACCACGGAATCGACCAAACTAAGGTAGACGCGAATGGGGTCTGCCGCACGTGCGCCACCACACCTAGATAGCCTTTTGAGGCTTACGGGCTCACTTTGTGAGAGAATGACGAACTTGATAGGTGGAACCGGCTGATCACTGCTTCTTTCACGCCCACACGCTATGCCGATGATGAGTGTACTCGAGCTCTCGGGATACATGAGGAGGTTTGGCACATGTTTGAACGAGTGAGATGGACCGCCTTCATGCAAGGCGGTGGCCGACATTCAAGACACTCGCTCGAGTTCCCGAGCACCGTGGAGGTTACGGAGACGCGAGTCGGTGAACCTCGAGAAAATCCGGTTTAGATTGGGCAACGTATGGAGGCACGTCACCATCGCCGAACTCCATTTTTGGGGTACCATCGACGCCACGCATCTTGGACCGCCGCAAATTATAACTCGCATGAATTCTCGCGATTGTTGATCAAACCCCTAAATCGGCTCGATGCAATATGCGCACGCACATCCAAGTACTCGTCACTCCGCAACCCCCGTATTCCTTTACATCCAAAAAGTGACGGCCCATTCCGTACGCTTGGCACAACAAGAGGGTATGCAAGCGTGGGAGCTATACCTACTTTGGTGTATGCTCACTCGCACCCTTACAATAAGGCGGCGTCTTTGTGGAACACGCCCGTTTACATTTCTCGGCCAGGGACGCGGGATAATATTAATTGGGGAATGATAACCCCATTGCTCAACATTTTGGGGTTGATATGCGCCAAATGGAGTCGATTGAGGGCGATCGAAGCATCAACATGACCGCTTTCCACACCATGAAGATCATAATCAAGAGGAGAACATCCTCGTTTTCAACAAAAAGTCGGATCGCTTTCCCCTCTTCCAGAACCCATGGCTATTTCTTTGTGGTGGACAATCAAAGTAATCGCTCTTGAACTCGAGGCACATATCGGGGGTTATGGACGGCTGACAAAGACGAAAAAGGAGGAGGGTAGCGGGGTTACCCGATGAAGAGGATTTGGTGTTGGAGGCAAGGGAGTACGATTGACATGAGAGGGCTTCGACCGGGGCTTCCCACAGAGCAGCCGATATTCGAGAGCTCCCACCAAGGTGAGGAGCGTGGAGGACAATATGATTATGATAGACTCTATACTCTTGAGGAGAGCATGCGATAGCATAGGGACGACTTTTGGCATCACCAAGATGAGTTCCGTGCTTTCCGAGCGAACAGAAAAAAGGTACCAAGCCCAGGATGAGGTACCAGGCCCAAGAGCAATGGAGTTGGAGATATTGCAGACGATGCATTAGATACAAATGTGGCATATCTCCCAGGGCCACTTTCCTCCGCCACCCCTACAAAGATTCAGGTCCTTTCCACACTTTTCTTTGAAATTCTACATTCTCTTCCATGCGGTATAATTTCATTCAAGTTTGGGGGGGGGGAGGTAATAATTTTAAGGGTGTGGCATTTTTGCATTCATGTAGTTGCATTTAGAGCATGTAGTATACATTGCATTAGATGTTTTTGGTGTTTTAGCACGTTCATTGCTTTAGCACGTTTATTGCTTTCTTAGTTGTTTAGGGAGTGAGTTGACCGCTATTATGTGTTTGTTGATCTTGGGAGCATGTGTTGAACAATTTATGTTGTTTTGAATTGGGTGTTGAGCGTGAGTTGACCGGGTTGAGAATAATTAATATGGAGCATGTGATTATTGGGATCATGGTTAATATACTTTGAATTATGTACTTACAAGCTTGTGAGCTTTTTGAGCCTTTATTGCTTTCATATTATGCAGTCTTATGTTGATTGAGTGTGTCATTCGTGTTGATATGAATTCTAGAACTTGCTCTGGTATCTCAGTCAAAGTCACATGTTGTATGCATTCATGAAAATGATTTTAGGCCGTTTTTGTTAAGCCTTTCAAGCATTTTTGCCTACCTTATGATATTTGATTTCCCTAGTTAGCCAATTTGAGCCTATTGCCTGATTTTTTGATAGCCACATTGCAAGCCTTAAAACTTAATTCGATATATCTGTTGCCCTAAGCTTGAGCGTATAACATTGAGTAAAGGGATATAATAAAGGGTTGAATGAAAGGGTATCGAGAAGTTTGAAAATGGTGTATATATTGGGTGATTGGGAATAAAAGAAAAAAAAAGGAGGAGAAGGAAGAATACTCACAAAAGAGTCGGAAAAAAACGACTACAGATGTGAGTCGGCTATAAATGAAAAGTAGGCTGGAAATTGTGATGTAAGGCGAAGGAGAATGATTTGTATGAAAAGGAAGGGAGAAATAGAGAGGTGATAGAATATAAGGCGATTGGGAGTGCATAGTTGATTCGTATTAGAATAACTGTTTGAGAAAACGATGTGCTTACCAATCTATACGCTTGAGTTGAGTCACTTTATCCATATTCCCTACCTTAACCAAAGAGCCTTCATTACAACCATAAACAAAGTCCTTTCTGATTTGTGAATTGCATACAAACGAGTGGCAGAGATGTGAGACGATTTGCAAGCATATGGTAATTCTTCAACATTGATATGATTTGAGCGAATACACGTCCCTTATTATTCTAGTGAGTAGAGTATACACTTTATCCATGAGAGGCGTGATTTGAAATGTTTTACCATTATTTTGATAGACTTGTGCTCCGTGTTAGATGTTTGAAACTTGGTTGGGTTGTGTTTGATGTCTAGTGATTAACAACATGAATTGTGATGCGGTGTTCTTGAGTTGCTCTTCTTTACCCCATTTGTGTGTCTTGTTTACAGAATGTTGACCGTGACTGTCAACAGTTTAAGTTTGGGGGTTTGATTGGCATGTATTTTGGGCATAAATTTGGCTAGAATGTGTTGATATGCATGCATTACATGAGTTAATAGGGCTTTATTCTTGTTTTGTGGAAAAGGATTACGCTTGCTCGTTTTGTAGGAATTTATGGATAATTGTAGCATTTTGGCAACAATTTGGAGCATTACAACCGAGAACCGCCAAGACTTGACATGATAGATGAAGTTTGGAGTTGAATCAAGGAGAAGTCGACGAACCAAAAAAACGGAAGAAAATGGCCGAGCACGAGTTGCTTGAGATGAGCACGGCGGGCGTGCTCCTAGCACAACTCGTGCTCAACCCAAAATCAAGCCTCAACATTCAACTACCAAGACGGGCTGGTCGTGCTATCGGCATGGCCCGTGCTCCATCCAAAGATTTGGACAATGCAGCGGCAAGACCAGCCGACGGGCGTGCCCTAGCGCACGACCGTGCGCTCTCGCGAAAAAAACGAGTTTGACTCGTTGTGAAGTAGGTTTCGTCCCAAACGAAGTACAAATAGAGAGGGCGGCCACAAACAGGGGACACACTAATTTTTGCCCTAGAAAGCGAGATAAAAGAGCAACTTTCCACCGAGAATTGGAGAGATCGATCAAGAGCGCAACCACACCTTTGAGGATTGAAGATAGATCGAGATCGTCATCATCCCCGAGTTCACTCATTCCATAGTATCATTATTTTCATTTAGTTAGACATGAATGTTAATAATTTGTCTATGGATTATTTCTTTTCTATGTCTAGCTAAACACTTTGTGATTCCCTGTTTGGGAGTAGGTTAATGGATACTTTTATTTGATGTTTAATTGCAATCGAAGTTAATGTTTCCAACCCTATTCAAGTACTTTGCTTTAATTCTTGTTTTATCAAAAACTATTGGTTTAACTCGTTTTGATATATTGATTCATAATTCGAACATATGAGTTTCAATATTAGATCGAGTACTTGACATGAATATCTTGCATGATTGAGAAGTCTGTGATTATTCGTGAGGCTTTATAATCTTTTGATGTTTTGGGAGTTGGATATCTCATGTTGAGTAGAGATGCTAGCATAGATATTCCAATCAACGCTTTTACATGCATCTCGAGAGAGAGGGTAAATTACTTTTGTGATTGGTCTATAGGAAGAATACGTTTAACTTTGGTTTGATTAATCCGATAATAAAAGGGAATATTAATCAAACCACAACCCAGAATCCATTCATTCATACTTGATCTTTTTATCCACTCTTTGCTATGTTATTCTAGGATAATTTCTGCTTTAGTGTTAATAAAACCAATCCATCTCAAATTCGATAGTCTAGATAAAAATAAGGCTATTATAATCCAGTAATTAGTACATTAATTTATTAGTCCCCGTGAGTTCGACCTTGCTAACCCTATTCTATAAATCGCACCGTACACTTGCGGTGAAGCTAAAAATAAGGCGAACAAAGAGGAAAATTCAGAAGGTTGCTGCTGGTTCTATGGATTCTAAGAAGAGGAAAGTATAAAAAGTTTTTGAGGAAGAAGAAGTTCGGATGTTAAATCGCCTTCCAAAGTTGTGAAATCGAGTGCTTAGGTGTGAAAGTCATTGGGAAGAAGAAGGTTCCTTTGAAGAAACCGATGTGGCTTAGTTATGAGTTTTGTGTATTTTGATTTGTACTCTTTTTGTTTGTTTCGATTTTGTTTCTTATTTGTTTCGTTATGTTTCATTTGTTCTTTTATGTATTTTAAGTTGAAGTGGTTGTTGATTTTGTGTTTCTTTTATGTTTCTATTTTGTTTCATTGTTGTTTCTAGGGTTTCAAGTATGTTCTTGACCTGCCGATCGTTCGGTGCTCGAGTAAATCTTGTCTTCTCGTTTGATATTATTAAGAATATAAAGACCACCTTAAGTGACACCCAACCGGAGGCATTTAAGAATACCTTTGGATATTTCCTAGAAATGAAAGAAGTTGATTTCAAATCAATTGTTCATTCTCTGTTGAAACGTCAAGTCGTCCCACTCGAAGAAGGACAAAATTGTTGTTTCGTGGGTGGGAAGTTGTTGCGGTTTGGGTTGGGTGAGTTTGCTATTGGACTGGTTTGAATTGTGTTGGTGTTTGGCCTTCGTTGTCTGGGGGATTTCGAGCTCGGTTATATTTCGATATTTTGCTAGTAGGAACAAGTTTAATAGGCGATGATCGAAGAATGTTTTTACTCCGGGTTTGGGGTGATGAGCATTTAGACGCACCGAAATTGGCTTTACTTTATTTTCTCCATTTTTTTCTTTTTTACTTCTACCTAGTTACGTCGAGATGTCCTTTTTGAGTTGGTTGACAAGGATATGGATGTTTTTGACACGTATCCTCGGGGAGTGAGTTGTTCGATGTGACGATGCGTGAGTTGAGGCAGCAAATATTGTACGAAAACAAACTTCAAGGCGAGGAAAATCCTGGTGGAAAGCGTCATTTAAATTCTATAGAATTCAAAGATTTCCATTGGCTTTTCGATATGGTTCTATGAGTGTTGCCCTGAGGTGAACGACAAGTTTTATGCTCGGGTTGATCAGTGAGATCCCGAGGATTTTGAATGGACATGTTCAAAGTCCGGAAAGACAACAAAGTTCGTGCAAAGACCTTGACATAAAGATATTCAATTGGTCGGTGAACAGCAATATGATTTTACTATTTTTTTTTCTTGTGCTTTTTGTTTCATTTATGTTTTTGAAATTGTTTCTTTTATGTTTCGACTTTTGATTTATTTGTTTTATTTCGGTTGGTTTGAAGAAACTTGTGGCTCTATCGATGATGAGTCGTGCGGTGGGCATTTAGACATTCTATGATAAATCAAAGTACACATTCAAACCGGTTGACGATGATTTTGTTGTTGGAAGGTTGAAGAGGAAGGAAGTTGTGGGTGGTAGTGGCTTGAATCGACCGTTGATGACATTGCTAGGAACCGGTTATTTTCTAAGGAATTTGAGGCTTTTAAGATTTCAACTTCAAAATTCTTGGAAGAACAATTTGCTATTGTTTTCTCTGAACTTGCCGATATTAAGAGCAAACTAGAGGTTCTCAATTCTCATACTTTTTTTTGTTTGTTTTTAATTATAAGTATTTTTTGTTATCTTTCTTGCTTTTTCTTATTGTTTCTTTTTTGTTTCAATATTATTTATTTGTTGTTTCGCTCATCACATGGTCATTGTTTTTTTATGTAGGTTCGTGTTTGTTGTTGATGAAGAGAAGGTTGATGAATCGAGTCTACGAGTGAAACCCGAATCTAATGGCATGTCCTTAGGTTCGGGTTCGAGGAAGATGCGAGATGAGAAAAAACATGGAGATGATGAGGTTGATGACGGGGAATGTGGATGTTCCCATTCTTTCAAAAAAAAAAAAAGATGACGCCGTGAAGGTTATTTGAGTCTTTGCCGCAGAGGGTGTTGCGGCTAGTGGTTTGGTTAGTCCGGAACAGGGGCATGGATAACGTGGTTGATGAATCAAGGAGGGATGGTAGCGAGAGGGAGAATGTGTTTGATGAATCAATCAAGGACCGTGGCGAGGTTGAGAAGGTTGCTTGATGAGACGATCAAGGACGGTGGGGAGGAGCAGAAATTCCTTAGTTCTCGTGAACTTGACAATCTCAACCTTTCTCAAATTGATGACATATTAAACACTGCAAGTCAAGCTGCACTGGGAAAGGTGTGTTTAAATTATAGGTTCTGTTTTTTTGTTGCTTTTGGATTCTCGCTTTGTTATTTGTTATTTTATTCCCTTTTTTTTGTTTCAGGGTGCTTTGAAAAGTCCAGTTGGTGTCTCCTCCGACCGTCTCCTTCTATGAAGAGGGTTTTGAAATTGTCCGTTGCGGTGAGAACTCCATTCACCACTAACTTTGAGTCTTCCTGATGATGCGGCCGGAAGGTGGTGAACCCGTGGACGTGGTGATTGAATTGAAGACGCTGGCGACAAAGATGCCGTTGTGGATCTTGTGAAAAGTTCCAAAGTCTTTGGTTAAGGGAAGGTGCCCGGACGAGAATATGAGTGAAGGTCCGGGGATAAGGGCCCTGTCGGATGGGTTGAACGACGGCTTGCGGAAGGGTTTGATTCTAAAAGGTATACACCTTTATTATTTTCATATTTGTAATTAATTACTATGTGAAACAATTGTGAAACCATTTTGAAACATATATGAAACAATTACATAAATGTTTATAAATTTGTGATTAGTTTGTTGTTTTTGGTTTTGTATTTATTTGATACTCTTTTTCACCGAATCGATAAAGCGGAGGAAGATGACAAAGTTGAGCCTTCATTGAAACTTGGTGTCTGCTAAGTGAAGTCAAAGTCATGGTTTCACACCTTCTATTATGTTGATGAGTACTTGGCTTCTTCCTCGTAAGTTTTTCTTGTCTTTCATGTTATTTTTGAATTGTCCCTTCGTTTTTTTTTTTGTGTTTTGTGTTCATTTTGCAAAGATATTGATGTGTTTTTCTACTATTTGAGGAAGAAGTTCCTATATGGGCATAGTGATGTGACATTCACAACGATCGATTTGATATTTGACCGGTTTATCCAAAGCATTTATAAGAAATATTGCCAAAGTGAACAAAAGAAAGAAGAAATATTTTGATCTCCCATGATCAATGTCAATACTACGCTTGTGGACTATATCATGGATATGATATAGCGTCACGTACGACCATGGTCAGAAGTTAATCACATCTTGTTCCCCATACATTGCATTGATATGGAGCATTGGGTATTGGGACGGTTGAGCGTGAAGGAGAGAACCATCTATTTGTACAATTCATTGAAGATGGATGATTCTCGAAAGTGGTCATTTGAAGTCGGAAGCTTACAACTCTCTTCTTCCTAGGTTCCTGTCCTTGGTAGCCTTTTATGGTGTCCATCCCAATGCTGTACTTGGCGAGGGTGTGTATTCCAGTGATCCGAATGTTGCTATGAAAGTCGTTGTTGTGAAAGATATTCCTTTGCAGACCAAGAAGTACATTTTTTCTATGTATTTTTGATTTGTTTGTTCTTTTTTGTTGTTTTTGTTTTTGTTGTTTTATATGGCTATAGGTCCCAAGGGGTGTGAGTGTAAGGTTTAGAAAGGGGGGTTGAATAAACCTTACCAACTTTTCAAATTAGTCCTTTTAAATATTCAGAGTTAATATTTCACAAATTGTGTCCTTGATGGACAATTAAGTTAATTAATCGTGAGTTAGTCACTCAACGCACTGATCGAGCTATTGATAGAATAACCAAATGCTTTGACTAAGAACTTAACTCGATGTGATTTGTTTTCAATGAAGACTTAACACCCTTGAACTTGGTTAAGTTTGTTTTAATACTCGATTAATTATCAATTGGATAGCAGATTTATCAATGAGATATAAAAATAAGATGCGAAAATTAAAGTCTTGAAATGTAAATGACACAATATGTTTTTATAGAGGTTCAAAGATGGGGTAATTCTTCTACTCCTCTCTTCTCCAACTCCTGGAGGAATCCACTAAGTATTGATCAATATACAGAGTGGTTAACACCCGAATACAAGTCTTGATCACACAAACCGACTTGATCCTTTGGGACTCGATCTGAGATGCCTTGATCACACAACCGGCTTCTCGTGACGACTCGGCTTCTTCACAGGGCACTGCTTTGCTACTACATGACCCACTTGCTTAAGTTCCTTGGATTTGATCACGAAGCCCTCCAACTAGCTTAAGCTTGGTTCGACCTTGAACCTTTCTACAATCCCTCGTGGAATGTAGACCCTTGATTTTTCAAATGTTTCCTCTTCAACCGATTGAAGTTGTCTTTCCTTCACAAAGTGAGTGTTGGATTGATTTCCTTCGTAATGTAGGCTTGAGGATTAATCAATGACTTGAGAATATTTTTGTACAGTTCAAATGTTAGCTTGAATGTTCGTGGTTCAGTCGGTAACCTTCTCTCGAGTGATTCCTCGGCCTTTTATAGTGATCTTTCAAAAATCTGCCTGAAGAGATAGGCTTTTTTTTGAAAGTCACTTGTGGTCGTTGGCTTGTCTTGTTGCGATTCTTGGAATTGCCATTACCACGCATGAATGATTCTTCACTTTTCGAGTTCGACCAGTGCGATGCTTTCCATTGGTTTATTCTTCTTGCACGCTTCTCGGGTGAGCACTTCAAGAAAGGCATATGGAGGTATTACTTGTTTAAGTAATTCTCTTGATTTCATGCAACGGATCTCTTTCGATTATCTCGACTTGACCGCATTTTCTTGACTTCCCCAGGTGACTTTGAGTCGACTTCCAATCATTGGATGACTCTTCTCCGTCACTTCAACTTGAGACTTGGCTTATCTTGAGTTGACTTGATCGATACATTACTCACCGCATCTCACCGCACCTTCATCGAGTTCTGTCTTCTTCTTTGCCACACTCGGATACCTTGCAATGAGTCTTCCTTCTTATCTCCATTTGTCTTCTTGCATGTTCAGCATAGCTAACTTAACTCGGATCGACCACCTATCTATTACAATGCAATTTACAACAAAAATGGGGTGCCAACTTCCTATTCTAAGTTTTGCATGGAATTCATCAAAATCTACAAAATAATTTCCCAACAATTTCCCCCTTTTTGATGATGCCAAAACTTAAAACATACATCAATAATTAAACAGCAAAGATACATACAGGCAAATGTAGAATCACAGAATGTATGCTTAGGATCGATCTTTTATTGATCATAACATTCTTGTTCTTTACATAGCTGTTTACAAAGTGTATCAGAGCTTGAATCAAAAGAAAATGTATCAGAGTTTAAATGGACCTTAAAGTAACCATTGCTGTTCTATATCTCCATAAGTATAGAAATTGTACAATTTTATTCAATGTACAAAAGACTTACATAAAAATGTATTTACATAGTAAAATACACGAAGGGGTGGACAGCAACACTTCATCTCTTTCACGCTCCTCCTTCTTTCATCTTCTTTCAAACAATCTTCTCATCTTCTCTTCTTCTTTTTCTCATCTTCTTCACCGCCTTCTTCTTTTCATACGCCTTTCTCGGGCGCCTTCATCTCTTCTCGCCTCTTTCTTGTCTTTCCTCCCATAGCCGAGTTTGTCTTTTATTTTCCTCTTCAATTCTCTTCACATACTCAAAGATTGTTCTTAGCCACTTGCAGTTGGCTACTTCACAAATCCACCCCAATAGATCCCTCCTTTCTTGCCGGATCTATATACTCAATATTTTTGGGCGGAGGTCTAGGTCCGAAACCTCTTCCTCCTCCTCCGCTTCTTCCTCTTCCTCTCGGGTGTGTCTTTGTCTTCGGGTCTTTTTTTCCCAAATTGAGTGACTAGCAGAGTGACCAACAGTAGTGATCACCCGAGTCTGCGCATGTCGCCTTCTTCACATAGTGTGAGACCCTTTTCCAAGACAAAATCCCGGCTTGAGCCGTGGACATATTTGCGAAGTATCCTTCGAATGCGAGCGTTTTGAATTCATCAACCGATCTTGGCTCGGTTCCGCATATAAAATGGCATAGGTGTCTCTGTCACGAATGCCTCCATGTTGTTTGAGAATATCCATAACTCGGGCATCCATCCTTCCTTCCACTTCCTTCATCATTTGCTTCAATCTGTCTTTCTCTTTTTTCAAATAGGTATGGTAAAAGCAGAGTGTTAGAGTGGCGTCAGTCATCGGAGTTTTTGATAATATCACCGTGACAAGACCTTGTTGGGGGTTTTATCAATCATCAAGGTCACATCTTTCGAACCTTCTCCTCAACGGACTTTCCTTTCTTCTCTCTTATTACTTCTCATTTGTCTTTCCCTTCACAATCGCTTCCTCCTTCTCGAACGTGATCCCTTCATCGCCTTTAGGTATTCCTATTCCCCCTTTTTGGCATCATCAAAGGAGAGAGGAACCCTGAAACAAGCTAGCAAGCAAGAAGTCTAGTCTGGCCGATAGCCGAGTTCTACTTGAATCAACTGCTGAGTATACCGCACGGAACTCGGAGCGGGTGGCGTTGGATTCAGCCGCTACCAACTTCATCTCGGCCATGAGAGACTGAATTTTCGATCCATATTCTCTTCCACGCGCGGAGCTCGTTCTTATTATGTTCACGCAACATCTTTATCTCTCGTAGTATGAGATTCATGCATTTGTTCAATGTGCTCTTCCAATTTTGTCTTTGCATCGCATTCTCAAATTTGTTAGGAACTTTATTGTTTAGATTTTGATGAATGCCATGTAAAACTTAGAATAGAAAGTTGGCACCCCAATTCTTGTTGTAAAATGCATTGCAATGAATACACTGGCCAAGCCGAGTTAAGTCGCCTACGCCCTAACATGCAAGAAGACAATCAAGACTTGAAGGAAGACTCCGCCGAGACAGTGAGTATGGCAAAGAAGAGTAGACAGAACTCTATCGGAGAAGCAACAGATGCACTGAGTGGAGCATCGTCAAGTCAACTCAAGAGAAACCAAGTCTCAAGTTGAAGTGACGGAGAAGAGTCATCCAATGATTGGAAGCTGACTCTAAGTCACCTGGGAAAGCAAGGAAATGCAAAAGTCGAGATAATCGTAAAAGAACCGCTGCACGTAAATCAAGGGATTTACTTAAACAAGTAATATCTCCATACCACCTTTCTTGGAGTGCTCATCCCGAAGCGTGCAAAAGGAATGAACCAATGGGAAGCACTACACCGTGTCGAACTCGAAAGGTGAAAGAACAATTCATACGAGGAAATGGCAATTCCAAGAACGCAACAAGACAAGCTAACGATCGAAGTGACTTTCAAAAATAAGCCTATCTCTTCAACGGGCAAATTTTTGAAAGTTCACTATAAAAGGCCGAGGAGTTTGTTTGAGAAGAAGGATGACACACATGTGAGATATACAAGCATATTAGAAAAAAAACTCAAATATTCTCAATCCTCAAGCCTACATTACGAAGAACATCAATCCAACACTCACCGTGAAGGAAAGATAACCTCAACCAGCTTGAAGAGGAAAATATCAAAAACAAGGGGTCTACATTCCGGAAGGATTGTAGGAAGGTTCAAGGTCAACCAAGTCTTAAGCTTTTGGAGGGCTTCGTGATCAAATCCAAAGAGCTTGAGCAAGTGAGTGTAGTAGCAAGGCAAATTTGCCTGTGAAGAAGCCGAGTCGCACGAGAAGCCACCGAGTGATCAAGGCGTCTCCGGATCGAGTCCCAAAGGATCAAGTCGGCCGTTGTGATCAAGACTTGTATCTAGATCTGCACCACTTTGTAAACTAATCATTACCTAGTGGATTCCTCCGGAGTTGGAGAAGAGAGGAGTAGAAGAATTACCCCATCTTCTAACCTCTATAAAAACTTCTTTGTGTCATTTACTTTTCAAAGATTTTAATTCTTGCAATTTTAATCGCTTATATCTCACGATAAATTTGCTATCCACTTGATAATTTATAAGTACTAAATCAAGCTCTAAAATCTTGCTTAATCAATCTTAAGGGTGTTAAGTCTTCCACAAAACAAAACCACGCTTGAGTCAAATTAGAGCCAACAGTGAGTTACTCCATCAACAGCTCAAATGAGTCATTGAGAGATTAACTCTACTTGAGTGACTAATTCGATCGTCCATCAAGGACACAATTGTGTAGGCTCACTATGTTCACTATTGAAGTCGTTAAAAGTCGTTATCATGGAAGCAAATTTGACACGCATCCCTATGTTCACTATTGAAGAATTTGATGATTGGAAAATTCGCATGCTCTCATCTATCAAAGATTACATGATGAGATGTGGATAGTGATAGAAGATGGGCCTCTGCAAATATTAAAGGTGAACACAAATTGCATTTAAGAGTTGCAATGAATGAGAAGAAGATCTTTGCTCCCGCACTGTCATGGTTGAAAAACCAAGAACCGAGTGGACAAATGATGACAGAAAAAGATACAACCGGACAATGTAGCCAAGGACATCATTTACAAAACCTTGACAAAGCCATGTTCAATAAAGTCAAATCATGCAAAACGGCTAAGGAAATGCGGGACAAGCCGACATTGATTTGTGAAGGCTCGAGCAAATCAAAGAAAACAAATTATCGATGGGCGTACAAAATTTGAAAATTTCAAAATGATCTCGGGGAGAAAACCTGGATCAACTGGATGCTCGGTTCACGAAAATCACAAATGAGTCAGCGCACTTGGAAAGGAATATACACGAAGAAATGTGTATGAAGATCCTAAAAAGTCTTCCAAATGAATGGGAAATGAAGGTCATGGCAGAGACATTCCATGGGCCTATCAAAGACATCCAACCATGAACTATTCTCGACCTCAAAGCCTACGAGTTTGAGCCGAGAAGAAAAGACCAGGAAGAGACAAACAGTACCCAAAACAATTTGCTCTAATTGTTAAAGATGGGAAGAGAGCAGAGGTCAAAAAGTCATTGACCCGGAAGAAATAGCCCGATGGTTAAAAGGTTCAACAAGTTCTTCAATAAGAACTACAAGAGAGAAAGGGTGAATCTTCCGTAAGACACTCACTCCCTCCAAATCAAGGGAAGACAGGCCAACCAAGAGAACAGATCATCAAAAAGTTGAGTATCAAAGGGCCGACAACTCAAGAATGGAAAGAGTCGATCAAAAAGTCAATATCTATGTTGGAATCAGAGACAACCAGGTCACTATGCCATTGATCGTTGGTCCATATCCTCGTAGTCAACAAATACGGGGATGAAGAAGAAAGAAAGGTCTTGAGAGAAAGAAGACAAGAAAAGAAAAAGGCAATGATGGCGGAGATGCTTTGAGACAGCCAAGTCAAGAGAGACAAATGATTCGAGAGAAAATGGCCGACTACTCAAGTGACTCGAAGAAAAAGCCCGATCGCTTGATGGCCAAGGAACAAGATCAACTTGACCAAGAAGATGAGGTACAATCTAACTCATCAAACTCGGACACCGTGATAGTGATCAGACACACACACTTCATCACCCACTGATCTTTATGATTCATTAGGCAAAATGATGAAAGATTTTGAACACATTAAATCCTCACACACACTATTGAATGAGGAAAACAGCCTACTCAAAAGTCAAAACTCAAAGCTGACTAAGGAGGAGCCGAGTACTCTAAGTCAAATAGGCGATGAGAATGAAAGCTTATAAATAAAAAATGCTAAATTAGTAGCGAGAAATTGCTGCTATAGAAAAGAGGGAGAATGACCTCAAGAATGTTATTGCCTCATTCACTAAGGCATCTAAATCATTGGATGATCTTATTATGAGTCAAAGAGAATGTGGAGACAAGACAGGCTTAGGATTTAATTCCTCTGTGCTATGTCAAACCTCAAAATTAATTTTGGAAAAAGGATCTTCAAGCCATGAAGAGTCTGAAAAATCCAAAACTCTAAATGCTGCACACACATTCACTCCTAAGCACAATAACAAGCAAACGGCCTTGGTTATAAAGGAAAAGGAAAACAATACCAGTTGAGTGTCTTTGAAAGGGACACCGAGAAGAGATTCACCAGTCCCTCAAAGAAACTCCAAACAAAAATACTCTGTGAAGAAGAAGCGAGCTACCAAAAACCCTTAAAATCTATAAAAGATATACATATGATGGGAATGGTAGAAAATATCCAAGCCAAGTCGATTGGAATAATGTGAACCATCAACATAGATTTATGGAATATAAGCTCAAATGGCAAAGGCCTAGAACTCAAGAAAGGCCATTCCAAAAGTATAAGAGCTTTCATCAAAGACACATATGCACCTAGGCACTACACTCAAAGACACCACAATTACCCAAGGAAGGCAATTGCTAAAACACATATGCGGCATACGGACAAAAGAGACAATTTATGAACCTAGAATCCCCAAGCAATTTGCCAGGATTAATTATGATTATGGCAATCGATAGATGGCAACCCCTTA
This sequence comes from Rehmannia glutinosa, assembly GCA_016081115.2. Taxonomy (NCBI): domain Eukaryota; kingdom Viridiplantae; phylum Streptophyta; class Magnoliopsida; order Lamiales; family Orobanchaceae; genus Rehmannia; species Rehmannia glutinosa. The sequence continues at coordinate 81,538,823 of CM071925.1, read as the reverse complement.
GAGTCAAATCATTTGGCTATAGGTTGGTTGGATCATCTTACAATTCTAACCCCTCGGGACCCGGACAAGTATGGGTACCTAAAACTTAATTTCCTTGATTGCGTTCAAGAATGTACTGAAAGTGCCAAGGAACCTGGTACATGGATAGTGGTCGCTCCGGACATATGACAAGGAATAAGAGAAATCTGTCAAAATTCAAGGAAGTTAAAGGAGCAAAAGTCATATTTGGAGGAAATGAAGCTCCTGGCGAAATAAGAGGCATTGGATCCATCAAGAGGAATGGATTAGAAATCACGAGATGTTGCATATGTTGAAGGACTAAACTTCAATTTACTAAGCATCGACCAACTCGTGACAAGGGCTACAATGTTGGATTCAACATGGGTATATGCCAAATCAAAGATATTGAATCAAATGAAGTTGTAATGCAAGGATGTAGACAGAAAGAATATGTATGTCGTGGATTGGTCAACTCGCAACACCCAAGACATGTCTACTAGCAAAGAGTACAAATGAATCAAGTTGGTTGTGGCACAAAAAGCCGAGTCACCCGAATTTCAAAACAATTAACAAGTCGGCAAGAAGTCATCTTGTGGAAGGACTTCCGCACTCGAGATACAAGAAGGAGAGTATATGTGACGCATGTCGAAGGAAAACAAATCAAGTCGTCATTCAAAGAAAAGACATGCCCATCCTCAACAAGAATATTGCATCCGCTTCATATGGATCTATTTGGCCCAAAGGAACCAAACCAACATAAGTGGAAAGAAATACACCTGGTGGTAGTAGATGACTACTCAAGATATACATGGACAATATTCATGTGTAAGAAAGAAACTCTACAAAAACTACCACAATCGATGAAAAGGATTCAAAACGAGAAGAGTCAAACCATTATCAAAATAAGAACAGACAGAGGAACTGAATTTGTCAATGGAATAATAACTCGATTGTATTGAGAATGGTATTGGTCATGAACTATCGGCGGCAAGGACTCCACAAAGAGAATGGAGTTGCGAAAGAAGAAATATAACCCTCAAAGAAGCGGAAGACCATGTTAGTCAAGCGAGTTACCAAAAAGATTTTGGGCTGAAGCAATCAACACAACTTGCTACACTCAAAACAGATGTATGATAAATAGACAAATGACAAAGACTCCCTATGAGATCCGGATCGAAGAAAACCAAATGTTGCATATTTCAGAATATTTGGATGTAAATGCTTCATCCACAACAATGGCAAAGACAATCTAAAGGCTTTTGATGCTAAAGTCATGAAGGTATCTTCTTAGATACTCACCGAAAGCAAAGCCTACGAGAATACTCAACAAAAGGACTATGGTTGCGAGAAGAATCCATTCATGTGGTATTTGATGAGCCAAATATAAATGGAGAAGACATTGAAGAGTCACCGATATAAATCATCCAACCGTCATGAAGAGTCCCTATCTTTGAAGTAAGCCGGAATTATCAATTTAGAAGAAGATGAGATAGCCAATCTCAAAAACAAATGGAAAATTTGCAGCTAAGTGATTACGAGAGAGCGACCCGCAAGAACACAGTGCAAGTCGATCAACCACTAACTTACTCCAACTCGATGTAAGATGGCCGAGAGACCATCCACGAGAACTTGTAATTGGAGATATAAGAGAAGGTGTCAAACCAAGATCCGAACTCAACAAGAAGCCATGTTCACATGCTTCATCTCGCAAAATAGAGCTCAAAGATGTGTCACAAGCATTGAACGACACACATTGGATTCAGCTATGCAAGAAGAGCTAAATCAATTTGAGAGAAATAAAGTATGGGAATTAGTGCAAAGACCCATACATCAAAATGTAATTGGAACCAAATGGGTGTTCAGAAATAAGATGAACGAGGAAGGTTACTGTGGTAAGAAACAAAGCAAGACTAGTAGCCAAAGGATACTTGCCAAGAAGAAGGGATAGATTTTGATGAAACATTTGCCCCGTAGCAAGATTGGAAGCTATAAGGATGTTTCTTGCCTATGCGACTCATAAGAATTTCATTGTATATCGATGGATGTAAAAATGCATTCCTAAATGGTTTATTGGAAGAAGAAGTGTATGTTGAACAACCTCCGAGGATTTGAGCGGGAAGACTCTTGGAGATAAGGTATACAAACTCAAGAAAGCCCTGTATGGATTGAAACAGGCACCCGAGCATGGTATGATACCTTGTCACAATTCTTAATCGAAATGGATTCACAAAAGGAAAAGTAGATAGAACACTCTTCGAATTCAAGACAAGAAGAGTATTCTACTTGTTCAAATATATGTTGATGACATCATCTTTGGATCCACAAACAAAGAGTCATGTGTGAAAAGTTTTCAAACCTCATGCGAGAGTAAATTTGAAATGAGCATGATGGGAGAGTCACATTCTTCCTTGGACTCCAAGTGAAACAAACGGTGAAGGATGGAACCTTCATAAGTCGACAAAATACACCAGAGATTTAATGAAAAATTTGGTATGGAAGAAAAGTCTTCTCGTAAAAATACCAATGAACACATCACCAAAATGGACATGGATGCGGATGGTAAGCCTGTAGATCAAACAAGATATAGAGCACTTATTGGATCATTGCTCTATCTCATAGCAAGCAAAAGCGACATCACCTTTGTTTGTAGGTGTATGTGCAAGATTTCAATCGATCCAAAAGAGACCCATATGACAAATAAGCCCAAGAGAATATTGAGATACTTGAAAGGAAGCGAAGAAGTAGGCCTATGGTATCCAAAGGAAGGAGGATTCAAGCTAATTGGCTATTGATTCTCGACTATCTTTGGATGCAGAGTGGGCCAGGAAGAACACTTCAGGCACATGTCAAATGCTAGGAAACAGCTGATTTCCTGGTTTAGCAAGAAAAAACTCAATAGCCACCTCTACAAACCGAGGCGAATACATAGTTGCGGGCAAATTTGTGCCCAAGTCCTATGGATGAGACAACAAAGAGACTATGAAGTTGAAGAAAAAGAAATTCCAATCATGTGTGATAACACAAGTGCAATTGCCATCACTCAAAATCTGTGTTGCACTCAAGAACAAAACATATTGATGTCGGATATCACTTCATAAGAGATCATGTTGAAAAGAAGGACATAATCCTGGAATATATCTCAACCGATAAACAACTAGTGACATCTTCACAAAACCACTATGTGAGTCAAGATTTGAAGAACTCAAGCATGAGTTGGGGCTAATTGAGCTGAAATAAACTCGGACAAATCAAAGAAAAGAAATGGAACAAAAAGAAGGTGAAAAAGAGTCGAAATGTAAATCACTTCGAAGAATCACCAGATCGGAAGACAAATGACTACACAAGTCACCGATAGCTGAGTCACTAAGAGAACTGTGAGAAGTAGAGTTAAATCAACTAAGGGATAAGTTTGAATAACTTATGAGCAAAGTGACAAAAACGCAATCGTTTTGACTAAGCGGGAATGTTTTAAGGAATACGTCGATAATGATGATGTGTACGAGACATAAAGCCGCACACCAAGCTTATGATTGGATATAAATGTCAGCCGCATTAAATACGAGACATGAAATGCTCAATAGGCGTCAGCGAAATCCAAGCCGTTGATTTCGATCACATTTCAAAAACCACCCGCACGCCCTTTCATAAACCATATTTAAACCATTTTCGTCCGTTTCTCTCTCACACTTCTAAAACCTGTTCATCTCTTTCTCTCAAAAGCAAAGGCAAAATACTCTCGAAACCCTATCAACCTTCAAATCAATTTCTGAGTTTTTCCTTGATATAATCCTAAGAAATGGCACCAACTTATGACTTTACCAAGTTAGGAAAGCAAATCCACACCTGGATCTACGGTGGATTTTGACGAATGATGAAACAGGGTCCGACGACACCCTGGTGAAGAAAATCACCGAGAAGTTGGAAACGTCCGGACTAAAACCGTTTCTAACGCTAGAATATCCGATGACCTATGTGGAGGAGGTCGCACAATTCCACGTGAATACCGAGATTCACGATGAAGGAATCAAGTCATCTGCTCACGGAAAGCAATCGACTATCTCTCGCCAAGGATTTGGTCAATATTGCTCACTACCACCCAGGAGCATCCGAGATTAAAGAAGCTGATGTAAACTTGGGTGACGCATGGAAAAGAAATAGCCAAGTCCGACTTTGCTTTGATAAAATAATGTACACAAAGAAACAAGAGATCTCTGCAAGGAGGATTATCACAAGTTGTTGGACATAGTTGCCAAATGTATCGACATCAAATTTGGCACTTTGACCAATCTGTCAAAGGCAAAGCTGATTGTAATGGCTGCAATCATCGAAGAAAAGAAGATAAATCAATGGCTGAGTTTGTTTACAATGCACTCTGCCAGAACGTGGGGAACAAGTCCTTCAAAGAAGATGGCTCATTTGGAGGATCCTAGGATATGGCCTAGTGATTGGCCGGCTTGGAGGTGAAAGGAGTCCCTCTTAGACATGGGAAATCATTCCATGTTAATAAGAGGATGTTCGAGCAAACCTCTCTGGCGCTCAAAAGAGAGCCTACGCCAAGAGAGCGACACCGGTGAGGGGAATCACCCCCGAAGATACAAATGCTTTCTCTCCAAATAAGAAGAAAGCGCCCCTGCGCAACTGCTAGAAGATCACGCCCCTGCGCAAAGAAAGAAAACCAAACATGCTCCCGCCCGCAGTGAGAGTCACCCGCCCCAAAGAGCCATGTCTCCCGCCCTGCGGCGGCGAGAAGGACTCACAAATACCTTCTCCGATCGTCAAAAAGAGAGAGAACGAGAAGCCACGACGGCCCGCTCCTCGAAAAAAGACACCAAGACGGTCCCCGCCTGCACAAGACTCGAGAAGACAACATCTTTGAACCATAAATTCCCCTGGTACAAACCAGGAGACAAAGACGACTTATCAAGAGCTCCGAGTCGGAGAAACCAAATGAGTCACCACTCGGCTAGAGCAGATCATCGAGATCACTGGAGAAGTAGAGTCTCCAGGATGTAGTTGATGAAATGAGCCAAGTCTCAAGGCGATCAACGAGGCAACTCAAGACACAACAGTAGTTCACACAAAAACACAAGAAGAAATCAGCTGGAGCGGATAGTGATGCAATGATCCTATCTCCCACCTTACCTGGACATCCAAAATCGTCTGCGTGAGTGGAGGAAATGGAAGTTGAGTAAGTCGAGGAACAGTTCCAACGACACGAGTTTATAGAAGAAGAAGAGGAATCGCTAAATTTCCTTGACTAAAGATCGTGCTCCCAAGACTTGATGAAGACAAGCGCTAGACATCCTGCAGATTTTTAAGGAAAAGGAGAAAGAAAAGAAAGGCTGAGGAAGGCGAGGCACGAGAGAAGGCAAGCATCCCCTATCTCCGGCACCACGAACACACACATCCTCTCCTTGATGTCTTCTCTGGGACAGGTGATGAGGATCGGAGAATGTTTGCTGCTTCTGAAGAGTTACAAATGCAGCAAGCATTGCACGAGTCCGAATCCTTCACGAGCAAAGATTGATGGAGGGACCAGAGAGTCCTCCGAACACGGTGAAAATTGATCCAATGGGAGTGGTCCAAAGAAATCGCCACTCATTATTGCTGCCACCACTTGCCCAACTCACTCGGAAAGAAAGCAATAAGGGACATGGCGATGAAACTGGGAAAATGGGGACCCCAATCGAGCCAACCCCTATTGAAGGTGTTTTACCACCTGCCCAACGGCCGAACATTCAAAAGAAACAGTAGGGAGTTAGGAGATGAGTGACCCCATTCAAGTCACTCACCGGTGCGCCCGGTGAGAGGGAAACTCCTCCACCGGCTAGGTCGGCGGATGCTGCAGATGACTGACTCCACAAAGAATCAAGGAGGCGAAGAAGAAAAATTACAAACACAAGAAGAACAAAGAAGTTGCCATCAACGACGCCGATTGAGATCTGCCCCATCTCCGAGGTGCCAACTACTTTGAAGGCTAATGACGCCGCCGATGCGATCGAGGCACGGGAAGGAACAACCACGGGAGTTAACACTGGGCGATGAAAGTGCAATCCATGGGGTTGAGACTCAATGGATGCCACCGTAGAAGACCCTAAGACAGTGACATCGTCGAAAGGGAGGACCAGCCTCGCGCAGAGAGACCGCTAGAGGTGCAAGGCCCACGGGAGGTTGAGACTTCCCGGGGTAAAGAGGTCAAGTAGAGAAACATCCCTCCCGCTATCATCGACCAATAACGAGAAGGAGATAAGCGCACTTCATGATTCCCAGGACAATCCCGATGTCACTTTTCCGGGATCGAAGGCGAAGAAGAAGCCGAGTCATCCCCATGACAAATCCAAAAGACTCAACAAGCGGATGTTCCAAGAACGAGCAAGTCGATCCCAAGACTACTCGTCAAACTTTTAACTTTGATGATGAGCCACCAATGGAAATCTCATCATCGTCCGATGACGCTTCGATAAGGCCGAGGACCAGATCTCATGAAATGGAAAAATCAGCCGAGACCAACGAAGTTTAAGTTAAGGCGAGGCTCAAAAACCGGGTCTACTTCACAACAAAACCCGGGTGAACCCGAGAGACCACTGCGCAGGCCCCTCAAGGCTGCAAAAAGGGTCGATTCTCAAAGAACTCCACGCGCACCGCTCATCATCGAACAAATCCCGGTGGGCGGTGATGAATCTTTCATAGAATCCTTTCCTTTTTCTCCTGGAGGTACCCGACCTCCATGAAGAGTCGAGAAATGAGCGCGACGCTATCACGAACCAGCTCCCGTTTTCTCTTGAGCACCATTGTTCCAGCTGCTTATGATCTTTGATGTCATATGGCCATCACCGCAATGAAGAATCACCAAGTTCGAGAAGTGTTCAAGGCACTCTTTTTCCGAGGTTGAACGGATGGAGAGGCATCGCCTCTTTGGATATGCGATCGACAACGAGAGATGCCAACCTTACAAACAGACTTGAGAGGCATCACGCGAGAATAAGGGAATGGTGGCAACAAAGAAGAACAATGCGTGTGGAACAAGTCGATTCTTGAGGACATTGTTCAACAAGTCTGGGTATGGAGAGCTAAAAATGCCGATGCGAAAACGAAGCCGAGAGAACATATTGAGCATATGCATGAAGCTCACACTCGCCGAGATAAAGTCTGCGTGAGCAAAATACAAATGATCTACAACGTTTGGAAGAACACATGACAAGAAAATTCACCTTCTCATGGCCGAGATGAAATCGATTTCAAAGAGAATCCAACGCTACTCGACCGAATTCCGTCTTTGCATACAACGCAGTTGCCACTCGGCGAACTCAACCATCGAAGACTTCGACTTCATGCTTGCCAAAGATGTTTCACGGGGTTCCTCTATCCTTTGATGATGCCAAAAAGGGGAAGAGGAATACCTCAAAGCGCTAAAATCAAGGTGAGAAGAAAGGAGCAAACAGAGAAGGAAAATCACCGAGGAAGTCTTGAAACGAGGAAGAAAGAAAGCTTGTTGAGGGGAAGGGTCGGCGTGATGTGACTTTGATGATTGCACAAACTCCCAACAAGGTCCTCACACACCGACATCATAAGCGGCAAACTCCCTCGGACTCTGCCACTCCAACACTCTGCTATATCCATGGCCGATAAGAGAAAAACTATTGAAGCGAGGGATGAAGGAAGTGGAAGGAAGAATGGATGCCCGAGTTATGAACATCTTGAAAGAACATGGAGGCATTCCAAAGAGACAGAGACACTTATGCAATCTCGGATGTCGGGACGAGCCACGATCGCTTGATGAATTTAAAACGCTCGAATCGAGGGATACTTTGCAAATATGTCATGGCTCAAGCTTGGACTTATCTTTGGGAAAAGGGTCTCACGCTATGTGAAGAAGTAACAGGTGACTACCGTAGTGACTCTGCTGGTCACTCAAATTGGAAAGAAGAAGACCCCAAAGACAAAGATACGCCCGAGGTAGAGGAAGAAGCGATGAGTGGAGGAAGAAGCTTGCACTAGGCCTCGCCAAAACATCGAATATGTGGATCCGGGAAAGAAAGGAGGGATCTCTGGGGGCTTGACCAAGTAGCGAATTTGCGAGTGGCGAAAACTAACGCCGAGTATGTGAAAAGACTAGAAGAAGAAAACAAAAGACAAACTCGGCTATGGGAGGAGAGACAGGAAAGAATAAGAAGAGATGAAGGCGCCGCTGGAAGGCATATGAAAAGAAAAAGAAGGCAAATGACGACGAGAAAAAGAGAAGAAGAGAAGAAGATGCTGATCAAGATGAAAGAAGGAGACAGCGAAGGAGATGAAGTGTTGTTGTCCAACCCTTCGTGTATTTTATTATGTAAATACATACAATGTAAGTCTTCTGTAATAAAGCTATAAATTCTTTATTTTTTTTGTGAAGACATATATGTGCTCTGATACACCTTGTAAACAGTTGTGTAAAAGAACAAGAATGATATGATCAATAAACGGATCTATTCTGCGCATACATTCTATGTCAATACACTATCTGTATGTATCTTTGCTATTTGCATTTTTGAATGGTTTAAGTTTTGGCATCATCAAAAAGGGGGAAATTGTTAGGAATTTTATTGTTTAGATTTTGATGAATGCCATGTAAAACTTAGAATAGAAAGTTGGCACCCCAATTCTTGTTGTAAAATGCATTGCAATGAATAGAGTGGCCAAGCCGAGTTAAGTCGCCTACGCCTAACATGCAAGAAGACAATCAAGACTTGAAGGAAGACTCACATGCGAGACAATTGAGTATGGCAAAGAAGAGTAGACAGAACTCTATTTGGAGAAGCGGTGAGATGCGGTGAGTGGAGCATCGACCAAGTCAACTCAAGAGAAGCCAAGTCTCAAGTTGAAGTGACGGAAAGAGTCATCCAATGATTGGAAGTCGACTCTAAGTCACCTGGGGAAAGCAAGGAAATGCAATCAAGTCGAGATAATCGTAAAAGAACCGCTTACGTAAAATCAAGGGATTTACTTAAACAAGTAATATCTCCATACCACCTTTCTTGAGTGCTCGATCCCGAAGCGTGCAAAAGGAATGAACCAATGGGAAGCACTACACCGTGTCGAACTCGAAAAGGTGAAAAAACAATTCATACGAGGAAATGGCAATTCCAAGAATCAGAATAAGACAAGCCAACGATCGCAAAGTGACTTTCAAAAATAAGCCTATCTCTTCAACGGCAAATTTTTGAAAGTTCACTATAAAAGGCCGATGAGTTTGTTTGAGAAGAAGGATGACACACATGTGAGATATACAAGCATATTAGAAAAAACTGAAATATTCTCAATCCTCAAGCCTACATTACGAAGAACATCAATCCAACACTCACCTGTGAAGGAAAGATAACCTCAACCAGTTGAAGAGGAAAATACAAAACAAGGGGTCTACATTCCGGGAAGGATTGTAGGAAGGTTCAAAGGCTAAACCAAGTCTTAAGCTTTTGGAGGGCTTCGTGATCAAATCCAAAGAGCTTGAGCGGTGAGTGAGTCAGAGTAGCAAAGGCGCAAAATGCCTGTGAAGAAAGCCGAGTCGCACGAGAAACCAAACAGTGAACAAGGCGTCTCATCGAGTCCCAAAGGATCAAGTCGGGCTTGTGATCAAGACTTGTATCCGGATCATTACCACTTTGTAAACCGATCATTACCTAGTGGATTCCTCCAGAGTTGGAGAAGAGAGGAGTAGAAGAATTACCCCATCTTCGAACCTCTATAAAAACTTCTTTGTGTCATTTACTTTTCAAGACTTTAATTCTTGCAATTTTAATCGCTTATATCTCACGATAAATTTGCTATCCACTTGATAATTTATAAGTACTAAATCAAGCTCTAAAATCTTGCTTAATCAATCTTAAGGGTGTTAAGTCTTCCGCTGAAAACAAAACCACAAATGAGTCAAATTAGAGCCAACAATGAGTTACTCCATCAACGGCTCACCGAGTGCATTGAGAGATTAACTCTCTTGAGTGACTAATGGATCCATCAAGGACACAAGCTTGTGTAGAATCAACTCGTATATTTAAAAGGACTAAATCGAAAATTTGGTAAGGTTTATTCAACCCCCTTCTAAACCTTACACTTACACCCCTTGGGACCTACATCAGCCCGCCGACTAACAACTTGTTGAAAAATGTCCTGAAATATCGAGCTTGTTCCACACGCATTGTTTTTCTTTGTTGCCACCACTCCGGATCCCGACTATTATGCCTCTCGGATCGCAGGTTGGCATCTCTTATCCACCTCATGTCCAAAGTGAGGCCTGGTGCCTCTCCATCTTTTCAACTTCAGCGAATAGGGCTTTGAAAACTTCCCGAATCAGAGTCGTCTCTCTATTTCGATTGGACGGCCAGGCAATCAAAGTCATAGTTAGTCGGAACAATGGTGTCTCGATGGAATGACAGGTCGGTGGAAGCGCTCACGATCTCTAGGCGATTCTTCGGGGAGGTCGGGTGCACCGCCAAAGAGAAAGGAAATGATTCTACAAAAAGAACATCACGGGCAAATCGAATCTGTTCAATGATAATTGGTGCTCGTGAAGTCTCTTGTGGAGTCGAATCTCTTGTAGCTTGGGAGCTGCGCGATGAGACTCTGTTTGTTGTGGTCTATTGTGAAGTCGACCCGACTTTGTCGAGCGAGCCTCAAATGTCTTAACAGCCTCGGTCTCACCGGTTTTTTCCAAATGAGTTGGTAGTCCTTGGCCTTATCGAAGCGTCATTGGACGATGATGAGATTTCCATGGGTGGCTCATCATCAAATTTGAATGTTTTGGCGAGTAGTCTTGAGGTCGGACTTACTCGTAGTTTGAACATCCTCACCGAGTCTTGGATCGATCACGGGGGGATGACTCGCTTCATCGTCTCCTTCCGATCCCGAAAGGTTACATCGATTATCCTGGGAATCGTGAAGAGCACTTATCTCCTTTTTCTCGATGGATCAATGATAGCGGGAGGGATGTTCTCGTAGCGATTTCTCTACCCGGAAGTCTCAACCTCCCGTTGGCCTTCATTACCTCCTGCAGCCTCAACTACAAAGCGAGGCCTTGGACATCCCTTTCGATAGTGTGTTTGTCTTGGGGTCTTTCGAGGTGGCATCCATTGGATGCTCAACTCCATGGATTGCACTTTCATCGCCTGCAGTATTAACTCCCGGGCGCTTCCTTCCTCGTGCTTCGACCGCATTAGCGTGTCATTAGCTCCTCGCAGAGCGGTGGCACTTCACCGAGAGAGACAATCCTGGCTCGACCCTCGCGTCGGCAACTTCTTTGGTATTCACTGTTGTTCCTTCTCCACTTCGCCTCCGAGATGCATTGTGGAGTTAGGCTGCAGATCCTCCGACCTTACTTTGCGGTGGAGGGAGTTTCCCCCTTAGTCGGCACACCGGTGAGTGACTTGGAATGGGGTCACTCGTCTCCGGACTCCCTACTGTTCCCACTAAGTATTCGGCCGTTGGGTCGGTGGTGAGACACCTTCATTAGGGGTTGGCTCGACCGGGGGTCCCCACAATCCCAGTGTCATCGCCAGCTTTCCCTTAACACCTTTCTCCGAATGAGTGGGAGGTGGTGGCGGCGACAATAGTGGCAATATCTTTGCACCACTCCCATGGGGTCTATATCCAAATTGTGATTTGGAGGACTCTCCCGGTCCCTCCATCATTCTTTGCTCATGAAGTATTCGATGGACGTCAAGAGTTAGGGTGTGTATGATCGGTGGTGCCAAATGAGGGGGCAGATCTTGGCCTTCTCACGTGCCTCTCGTCCTCACCGCTCTAGCCCGTTCGTTTTCTTTTCGAATCTGCAAAGATATTGATGCAATTATCCTCGTCGAGGCTTGCGGCAAAGACTGTGTCAACCTCAAGAAACCTGAAGAGTTCTTCTTCCTCAAAGAATGAACTCGGACTTTCAAACCGCACTGGATAGACTCAACTTCCATTTTCTCCACTCTCACGGACAATTTTGGATGTCCGGATACAATGGAGAGTACATGATTACATCGTCTTCATCATTATCTTGCTGGCCCTCGTTTCCGAGGGGATTAGGGGTAGGCGACTTCACTGCTCGACACCCTTAGTAGCCTCTTCAGTGAGACACAACCCACAACGTGTGATTCGGTTGTCTCAACCATTCCTTGTTCCTCACTGCTCATGTCTACAACTCGGGTCCTCGACTTGCCTCTGCTGATCGGCCTCAGCCTTGGCTGCGTTTCATCGATCACTTCCGAGACTCTACTTCTCCAGCGATCTCGGAAGTATCTTCTCCAAATGAGTGACAGACTCAAATGTCTTCTCAAGCTCGGAGAGCTTGGAAAGTCTTCTTCTTCTCTTTGTTTTTACCAACGGGATATCCGCTCCACTTCCTCCTGGTTCATTGAAGGTGAATGCCTTCACGGATATCTTAGAGCCACTTTCCTTTCCTTGTTGTGGCGATCCTCTTCTTCTTGATCACCGAAAAGGGATTAATGGTTCCTTCTCCATTGCGGCTGCAGGGCGGGAGACACGGCCGGGCGGCAGTGACTCGGGGGCGAGGGGAGCGATTTCTTTTTCTTTCTTTGCGAAGCGTGATCTTTTTTAGCAAATGCGAGGGCAGCCTTTTTCTTTGGAGGAGAGGAGACGGTCAGATCTTGGGTCACCGATTCCCCTCACTCTCGTATCGCCCTCTTGGCGTATGCTCTCTTCGTGTGCCGATAGGTTTGATCTGAACATCCTCTTGTTTACATGGAACTCCTTTCCATGTCGAAGAGGGACTCCTTTTACCTCCATCACCCAAATCACCACGCCGTATCCTGGGAACCTCCAAACGTTCCATCCTCCTTGAAGGATTTGTTCCCACATTCGGCGAGGCAGTCTGCCGAGACAAACTCAGCCCAATTCACCTTCTTTTCTTCAAGGATCACAGCCATTCACGATCGAACTTAGCTTTAGACAATGGTCAAAGTCGCCAAATTTGATGTCTATGCATTTGGCAACGATGTCCAGCAATTTGTGGTAGTCCTCTTCCAAGCTGACCTCTTGTTAGTCATGTAGACCACTTTTGCAAAGATAGTCGGACTTGGCTACTTCCTTCCAAGCAAGATCGGTCGACCTCGGCTTCATGAATCTCCGGCTCTCTTCTACCAAGAACAAGCGGTGTTCGGCCAAATCCTTGGCGGTGATGGTGAACTTCTTTCCATGAACAGAGGACTTGATGCCCTCATCGTGAACTTCAGCGTTCACGTAGAACGTCGTCCTCTTCCACATAGGTCATCGGAAACTCCAACGTTAGAAACGGTTTTATGCTGAGACGTTTCCAATTTCTCGGAATCTTCTTCACTAGGGTGTCCTCGGACCCCTGTTTAACCATACCATCGAAATCCACAAAGTGACCCTGTGGATTTGCTTTCCTAGCTTGACAAAATCATGTGTAGATGCCATTTCGAGATGTTTTACCGAATGAAACTTGAAAACTGAACTGAGGATAGATAGGGTTTTGAGAGAAATTTTTTGCTTTTGCTTTCGAGAGAGAGATGAACAGTTTTTGGTAAAGTGTGAGAGAAACGGACGAAATGGTTTAAGTATGGTTCATGAAAGGACGTGCGGGTGGTTTTTGAAATTTGATCAAAATCAACGGCTTAGATCTTGCACGCTGATTTACATTTAATTTCTCGCATTTAATGCGGCAACATTTATATCCAATCATAAGCTTGGTGTGCAGCTTTAGCCTGTACACGTCATAATTATGCTGACGTCATTCTTAAAAACATTCCCGCTTAGTAAGAACGATCGTTTTTGTCACTTTGCTCATGAATGACTTAGCTTGCTCCTTAGCCGATTCAATCCTCCTTCTCACTTTGCTCTCCTAGTGACTCAAATTTGTCACTAACTCGATCTGGTGATTTTCCGACTGGTGATTCACTTAGCCGAATTACGAATTGAGCTCTTTTTCCTCTTTTCATGTTTCATCTCTTTTCTTTGAGTCTTCTCGAGTGTCAACTCACTCAATTAACCCTAACTCATGCTTGAGTTTTCAAATCTTGACTCACATAATGGTTTTGTGAATATGTCACCAACCGCTTATCGCTTGTTGAAATATATTCCAAGGTGATATCTTTCTTTTCAACATGATCTCTTATGAAGTGATATCTGACATCGATATGCTTTGTTCTTGAGTGCAACACAGGATTTTGAGTGATTGCAATTGCACTTGTGTTATCACACATGATTGGAATTTCCTTTTCTTCAACTTCATAGTCTCTCAGCTTTGTCTCATCCATAAGACTTGGGCACAACAAATACCGCAGCTATGTATTCTCCTTCACCAGAGAGGTGGCTATTGAATTTTGCTTTTTGCTAAACCAGGAAATTAGCCTATTTCCAAGCATTTGACATGTGCCTGAGGTGCTTTTCCTGTCAACTCTACATCCAGCATAGTCAGAGTCTGAATAACCAATTAGCTTGAATCCGCCTTCCTTTGGATACCATAAGCCAACTTCTTGGCTTCCTTTCAAATATCTCAAGATCCTCTTGGCTGCAGTCATGTGGCTTTCTTTTGGAGCAGATTGAAATCTTGCACATACACCTACAACAAAGGTGATGTCGGCCTGCTTCTTTGTGAGATAAAGCAATGATACAATAAGTGCTCCGTATCTTGATTGATCTACAGGCTTGCCATCTGCATCCATATCCATTTTGATGATGTATTCATTGGTATTTTCACGTAAGACTTCTCTTCCATACCAAATTTCTTCATTAAATCTCGGTGTATTTTGTCTGACTTATGAAGGTTCCATCCTTCAGCTGTTTCACTTGGAGTCCAAGGAAGAATGTCAGCTCTCCCATCATGCTCATTTCGAATTTGCTTTGCATAAGATTTGAAAATTTATCACACAGCTCTTTGTTTGTGGATCCAAAGATGATATCATCCACATATATTTGAACAAGCAAAGATATACTCTTCCTATCTTGAATTAAAGAGTGTTCTGTCTACTTTGCCTTTTGTGAATCCGTTCCCGATCAAGAATTGTGACAATGTATCATACCATGCTCTAGGTGCTGTTTCAACCCATATTGAGCTTTCTTGAGTTTGTATACTTTATCTCCAAGAGTCTTCTGCTCAAATCCTGGAGGTTGTTCAACATACACTTCTTCTTCCAATAAACCATTAAGAAATGCACTCTTTACATCCATTTGATACACAATAAAGTTCTTGTGAGCTGCATAGGCAAGAAACATCCTTATGGCTTCCAATCTTGCCACATGAGCAAATGTTTCATCAAAATCTATCCATTCGTCTTGGCAATATCCTTTGGCTACCAATCTTGCTTTGTTTCTTACCCGTAACCTTCCTCATTCATCTTGTTTCTGAATACCCATTTAGTGCCAATAACATTTTGATGGGTAGGTCTTTGAACCAATTCCCACACTTTATTTCTTTCAAACTGATTCAGCTCTTCTTGCATGGCTTGAATCCAATGTGTGTCATCCAATGCTTGTGACACATCTTTAGGCTCTATTTGTGAGATAAAGCATGTGAACATTGCTTCTTGTTGAGCTCGGATCTCGTTTGACACCTTCTCTTACATCTCCAATGACTAGTTCTCGTGGATGGTCTCTCGGCCATCTTACATCGAGGTTGGAGTAAGTTAGGCGATTCGATCGTCTTGCGGCTTTGTGTTATTTTGATCGCTCTCTCATCATCACTTAGCTGCAGATTTTCCAACTGTTTTTGAGACTCATTTATCTCATCTTGATCTGGGTTTATAATTCCAAATTGACTTCAACATAGGGACTCTTACGCATGGTTGGTTGATTCAAATTATCGGTGACTCTTCAATGTCTTCTCCATTTACATTTGGCTCATCAAACACCACATGAATGGATTCCTCTGTAACCATAGTCCTCTTGTTGAGTACTCTGTGAGGCTTTGCTTTCAAATGAGTATCCCAAAGATACCTTCATCGACTTTAGCATCAAAAGCCTTTAAATTATCTTTGTCATTGTTATGGATGAAGCATTTGCATCCAAATATTCTAAAATATGCAACATTTGGCTTTCTCCTGTCCAAATCTCATAGGAGTCTTTGTCGGTTAATACTGTTTATCATGCATCTATTTTAAAGAGTTCTTTCTTTCTTTCGCAACTCCATTTTGTTGTGGAGTCCTTGCTGAGATAATTCATGACCAATACCATTTTCAATACAATAATGAGTGATTATACTATTGACAAACTCAATTCCCTGTCGGATCTTATTTTGATAATGGTTGGCTCTTCTCATTTTGGATTCTTTTCATCGGATGTGGTAGTTTCTGCAGAGTTTCTTTCTTCTTACACATGAATATTGTCCATGTATATCTTGAGTAGTCATCTACTACCACCAAAGTGTATTTCCCCACTTATGCTAGGCTTGGTTCAACTGGACCAAATAGATCCATATGTAGCGGTGCAATATTCTTGTTGAAGATGGACATGTATTTTGTTTAAATGATGATTTGATTTGCTTTCCCATCCGCATGCATCACATACACTTTCCTTCTTGTATATCTTGAGTCGGAAGTCCTTCTACAAGACCGCTTCGCAAGCTTGTTAATTGTTTTGAAATTCGGTGACTTAGCTTTTTGTGCCACAATGACTTGATTCAATTGTGCTCTTTGCTAGTAGACAAGTGCTTGGTGTTGCATTGACCAATCTACCACATACATGTTCTTTTGTCTCGCATCCTTGCAACACAACCTCATTGGATTCAGATGTCCTTGATTTGGCATATACCCATGTTGAATCCAACATTGTAGCATTTGTCACAGAGTTGGCTAATACTTAGCATTGAATTTGAGTCCTTCAACATATGCAACATCGTGATTTCTAATCCATTTTTCTTGATGGATCCAATGCCTCTTATTTCTCATGGAGCTTCATTTCCTCCAAATATGACTTTTGCACCTCGACTTCCTTGAATTTTGATAGATTTTTCTTGTTACCCGTCATGTGCCTGGAACAACCACTATCCATGTACCAGGTTCCTTGGCACTCAACCGCTCCTTGAACCTCGCAATCAAGGAAGTTAGGTTTTAGGTACCCATACTTGCCTCGAGTCCCGAGGGGTTAGTATTGTAAGATGATCCAACCAACCTATAGCCAAATGATTTGACTCTAAGGGGTTGCCATCTATCGATACCATAATCATAATTAATTTTGGCAAATTGCTTGGGGTTCTAGGTTCATACAACTGTCTCTTTTGTCCGTATGCTGTGCATGTGTTTTAGCAATTGCCTTCTTTGGGTAGTTGTGATATCTCTGAGTGTAGTGCCTAGGTGCATATGTGTCTTTGAAAAGCTCTTATACCTTTGGATTGGCCTTTCTTTGAGTTCTAGTCCTTTTGCCACTTAGACTTATATTCCATAGGTCTTTCTTTGAAGTTCACATTATCCCAATCAACTTGGCTTGGGTACTTTCTACCATTCCCATCATATGTGTTTCTTTTATAGAACTTACGGGGTTTTTGGTAGCTCTGTTTCCGTTGGGAAATTTATTGATTAGATTTTGATGAATGCCATGTAAAACTTAGAATAGGAAGTTGGCACCCCATTTTTGTTGTAAACGCATTGTAATAAATAGGGCTGGTCAAGTGAGTTAAGTCGGCCTACGCCTAAACATGCAAGAAGACAATGGAGACTAGAAGGAAGACTCCACCGCAAGATAGTGTGTATGGCAAAGAAGAGAAGACGGGAACTCGATCAAGGTACAAGCGAGATGCAGCTGAGTAAAGTATCGGTCAGTCAACTCAAGATAGCCAAGTCTCAAATTGAAGTGACAGAAGAATCATCTAATGATTGGAAGGCGACTCTAAGTCACCTGGAAAGCAAGGAAATGCGATCAGTCGAGATAATCGAAAGAGATCCGTTGCCTGAAAATCAAGAGAATTACTTAAACAAGTAATACCTCCATGCTACCTTTCTTGAAGTGCTCGGTCCCCGAAGCGTGCAAAAGGAATAAACCAATGGGAAGCATCGCACCATGTCGAACTCGAAAAGGCAAGAACAATTCATACGAGGAAGTGGCAATTCCAAGGACTGCAACAAGACAAGCCAACGACCACAAGTGTCTTTTGAGAATAAGCTATCTCTTCATCGGGCAAATTTTCAAAAGAATACTATAAAAGGTCGAGGAGTTTATTTGAGAGAATGTTGGTTACCTTGACATTTAAAAACAAATACGAGCTAGAAAAGCAATATCGCAACCAAAAATATTCTCAAATCATTCAAGTTCAATCCTCAAGCCTAAACTACGAAGGAAATCAATCCAACACTCACCGTGAAGGAAAGATAACTTCAATCGCTTGAAGAGGAAATTATTGAAGAATCAAGGGTCTACATTCCACGGAGGATTGTAGGAAGGTTCAAGTCGAACCAGTCTCAAGTTTTTGGAGGCTTCGTGATCAAATCCAAAGAGCTTGAGCAAGTGGGCTGTAGTAGCAAGGTAGGCGCCTGTGAAGAAGGCCGAGTCGTACGAGACGCGCCCACGTGACTAAGGCATCTCCGATCGAGTCCCAAAAGATCAAGCCACTGTGATCAAGACTTGTATCGGGATGCACCACTCGTATCTTGATCAATACCTAGTGGATTCCTCCGGGAGTTGGAGAAGAGAGGAGTAGAAGAATTACCCCATCTTGAACCTATATAAAAACTTATCGTGTCATTTACATTTCAAGACTTTAATTCCTGCATCTTATTTATTTAACTCTGATAAATTTGCTATCCACTTGATAATCTCTAAGTACTAAACCAAGTTTAAGGGTGTTAAGTCTTCCGAAAACTAACTACGATTGAACTAAGTATTTAATCTTAACAAATTTGAGTTTTTCTATCAACGGCTCGGTCGAGTTTGTTGAGTGACTAACTCTCTGATTAACCAAATTAGTTTGTCCACCAAGGACACGGTGTGTAGTATCAACTCAACATTTAAAAGGACTAAATCGAAAAGTTGGTAAGGTTTATTCAACCTCCTTCTAAACCTTACACTCACACCCCCTGCCTATTAGCAAAGTGCACATCGAATCAAGTTGGGTACACAGCCTGAAGTTTGAGTCACCCGAATTTCAAAGCGATTAACAAGCTTGCCGAAGCAATCTTGTGGAAGGACTTCGGACTCGATATACAAGAAGGAGAGTATATGTGACGCATGTCGAAAGGAAAACAAATCAAATCATCATTCAAAGAAAAGACATGTCCATCTTCAACAAGAATATTGCATATCGCTACATATGGATCTATTTGGTCCAGTTGAACCGAACCAAGCATAAGTGGGAAGAAATACACATTGGTGGTAGTAGATGACTACTCAAGATATACATGGACAATATTCATGTGTAAGAATAAAGAAACTCTACGAAACTACCACAATGATGAAGAGGATTCAAAATGAGAAGAGTCAAACCATTATCAAAATAAGATCGACAGAGGAACCGAATTTGTAAATAGCATAATAACTCGATATTTTATTGAAAATGGCATTGGTCATGAATTATCATGAAGGACTCCACAAATGAGAATGGAGTTGCGAGAAAGAAGGAATAGAACTCTCAAAGAAGCGATGGACCATGTTAGGTAAGCGGGCTACCTAAAAGATTTTGGGGTCAAGCATAAACACAAACATGCTACACTCAAAATAGATGCATGATAAACAGACGGTGACAAAGACTCCCCATGAGATTTGGACAGGGAAAACCAAATGTTGCATATTTTAGAATATTTGGATGTAAATGCTTCATCCATAACAATGGCAAAGATAATTTGAAGGCTTTTGATGCTAAAGGCGATGAAGGTATATTCTTGGGATACTCAAACAAAGCAAAGCCTCTGAGTACTCAACAAGAGGACTATGGTTACTGGAGAATCCATTCATGTGGTGTTTGATGAGCCAAATGTAAATGAAGAAGACATGGAAGAATCAATGATAAGTGAATCAACCAACCATACGTAAGAGTCCCTATTTGTCAAGTGGCCGGAATTATAAACTCGAGATGAAGATGAGAAAGCTGAGTCTCAAAAAGCAATTTGGAAAATCTGCACTAAGTGATGACGAGAGAACTGATCAAAGCAACATAATCGCAAGACGATCAATCCGGCTAACTTACTCCAACTCGATGTAAGATGGCCGAGAGACCATCCACGAGAACTAGTCATTGGAAATATAAGAGAATGTATCAAAACAAGATCGAGAACTCAACAAGCTATGTTCACATGCTTTATCTCACAAATAGAGCCTAAAGATGTGTCACAAGCATTGGATGACACACATTGGATTCAAGCTATGCAAGAAGAGTTTGAATCGGTTTGAATAAAATAAAGTATGGGAATTAGTTCAAAGACCGACCCATCAAAATGTTATTGGCACTAAATGGGTGTTCGAAACAAGATGAACGAGGAAGGTTACGTGGTAAGAAACAAAGCAAGATTAGTAGCCAAAGGATATTGCCAAGAAGAAGGGATAGATTTTGATGAAACATTTGCCCCTGTAAGATTGGAAGCTATAAGGATGTTTCTCGCCTATGCAACTCACAAGAATTTCATTGTATATCAAATGGATGTAAAGAGTGCATTCCTTAATGGTTTATTGGAAGAAGAAGTGTATGTTGAACAACCTCCAGGATTTGAGCGGAAGACTCTTGGAGATAAGGTATACAAACTCAAGAAAGCTCGATATGGATTGAAACAGGCACCCGAGCATGATATGATACTTTATCACATTTCTGGTGAGAATGGATTCACAAAAGCAAAAGTGGATAGAACACTCTTCATAATTCAAGACGGAAGAGCATCTTTGCTTGCTCAAATGTATGTGGATGACATCATTTTGGATCCACAAACAAAGAGTCTGTGTGATAAATTTTCAAACTTCATGCAAAGCAAATTCGAAATGAGCATGATGGGAGAGGCGACATTCTTCCTTGGACTCCAAGTGAAACAACTGAAGGATGGAACCTTCATAAGTCGGACAAAATACACCGAGAGATTTAATGAAGAAATTTGGTATGGAAGAGAAGTCTTACGTGAAAATACCAATGAATACATCATGTCAAAATGGATATGGATGCGGATGGCAAGCACGTAGATCAAACAAGATCTGAGCACTTATTGGATCATTGCTTTATCTCACAGCGTGGCCGGGCGGACATCACCTTTCTTTGTAGGTGTATGTGCAAGATTTCAATATGTTCCAAAGAAAGCCACATGACTAGGAACAAGAGAATCTTGAGATATTTGAAAGGAAGCGAAGTTGGCTTATGGTATCCAAAGGAAGGTGGATTCAAGCTAATTGGCTATTGAGACTCGACTATCTTTGGATGTAGAGTTGACGAGGAAGAGCACCTCGGACACATGTCAAATGCTTGGAAACAAAGGCTAATTTCTGGTTTAGCAAAAAGCAAAATTCAATAGCCACCTCTGGTGAAGCAGAATACATAGGCTGCGGCAAAACATGTTGTGCCCAAGTCCTATGGATGAGACAAAGAAAGAGAGACTATGAAGTTGAAGAAAAGAAAATTCCAATCATGTGTGATAACACAAGTGCAATTGCAATCACTCAAAATCTGTGTTGCACTTTCAAGAACAAAGCATATCGATGTCCGATATCACTTCATAAGAGATCATGTTGAAAAGAAGGACATCACCTTGGAATATATTTCAACTAATAAACAGGTTGGTGACATATTCACAAAACCATTATGTGAGTCAAGATTTGAAGAACTCAAGCATGAGTTAGGGTTAGAGGCGGTGACACTCTGGAAGACTCAAAGAAAAGAAATGAAACACGAAAAGGGAAAAAAAGATGAACTCTCAAATCGCCTAAGTGAATCGGCCCCATATCGGAAGAAACAGTATCTTGAGTTAGGCGACAATTTGAGTCACTAGGAGAATCGTGAGAAGAAGAGTTAAATCAACTAAGGGATAAGTCTGCGTCATTTATAAGCAAAGTGACAAAAACGCCCGTCGTTTTTACTAAGCGGGAATGTTTTTAAGAATGACGTCAAAGCGTGTACATGCAAAAAGCGCACACCAAGCTTATGATTGCATATAAATGCTTTGTCGCATTAAATACGAGACATTAAATGCTAATCGGCGTGCAAAATCTAAGCCGTTGATTTCGATCACATTTCAAAAACCACCCGCACGCCCTTTCAGAACCATACTTAAACCATTTTCGTCCGTTTCTCTCACACATTACCAAAAACTGTTCATTTCTCTCTCAAAATCAAAGACAAAAACTCTCTCAAAAACCCTATCAATCTTCAAATCATCTTCTAAGTTTCATTCGGTGAAATCTTGAAAAATGGCATCTACTCGCGATTTTGTCAAGATGGGAAAGCAAATCCACACCGGGTCTCTTGTGGATTTCGAGGAATGGTCAAACAAGGGTCCGATGACGCCCTCATAAAGAAGATCGCTGAAAAACTCGTCGTCTTGGCTAAAACCATTTACGGCGATGGAGTTTCCGATGACCTATGTGGAAGAGGTCGCATAGTTCTACGTGAGCCGAGATTCACGATGAGGGGATCAAATCCTGCTTCACGGGAAGGAGTTCATCATCACCGCCAAGGATTTGGCGAAACGCCGCTCATTCTGGCGGAAGGAGCACCGAGAAATCAATGAAGGCGATGTTGACTTGGCTTTGCTTGGAAGGAAGTAGCCAAGACCGACTATCTTTGAAAAGATAGTCTACCACCTAACAAGAGGCTGGAAGGAGGACTACCACTAATTGTTGGACATCGTTGCCAAATGCATAGACATCAAATTTGGCGACTTTGACCAATCAAGCCAAGCGAAATTGATCGTAATGGCTGCGATCAATGAAAAGAAAAAGAAAGTGGTAATCAAGAGTTTGTCTGACAATGACTCTGCCCGAGAATGTAGGAATAAATCCTTGGCGACCTCTCCGAGGCTTGAAAAGATCTTTGATCAGTCACTCACTCTCAGGAGAAGATACCCGAGGTCTTTGGAGAAAGAGAGTCTCGAGTGATTGATGAAACGGCCAAATCTCTGGAGGCCGATCGGCCAGAGCAACTTGAAGACCAGTGTGGTCGAACAACGAGGAACAAAGAATGAATGGTAGGCAGCGTAATCACTGTTGACGAGGTTGTTTCTCCACCTATTACGGAGCTGCAAGGTGTTGAGCGTGAAATCGCTACCCTCAATACACGGAAATGAGGGCGGCAAGAGGATGATGAAGACGATGTAATCATGCACTCTCCATTGTATCCAGACATCCAAAATCATCTGCGAGTGGAGAAAATGGAAGCTGAGCTGAGCTGTCAGTGCGGTTTGAATATCCGAGTTCATTCTTTGAGGAAGAAGAACTCTTGATTTCTTGTGGTGGACCGCGATCTTTTTGCAAGCCTTGACGAGATAATTGCATAAATATCTTTGGAAATTCAAAAAGAAAATGAACGGGCTAAAGCGGTGAGGGGAGCGCAGAGGCACGTGAGAAGGCGGCATCGCCCTATCACCGGCACCACATAGCATACACATCCTCACTTTGACGTCCTATCGAAAGTGATGAGGATCTGACCTGTTCTTTGCCCGAATTGAAGAATTGCAAATCACGGCGCAATCGCGAGAATCGAGAATCCTTCATGAACAAAGAATGATGGAGGGACCATGAGAGTCTGTGGTCCCAAGGGGTGTAAGTGTAAGGTTTAGAAGGGGGTTGAATAAACCTTACAAATTTTCGATTTAGTCCTTTTAAATCTACAAAGTTGATTCTACATTTGTGTCCTTGATGGACGATCGAATTAGTCACTCGGTAGAGTTAATCTCTCAAGACTCAACCGAGCCCATTTGATGGAGTAACTCACCGTTGGCTATAATTTAACTCAAATCGTGGTTTTATTTTATTGGAAGACTTAACACCCTTATGTTTGATTAAGCAAGATTTTAGAGCTTGATTTAGTACTTATAATTTATCAAATGGATAGCAAATTTATCGTGAGATATAAGCGATTAAAGGTGCGAGGAATTTAAATCTTTGAAATGTAAATGACACGATAAAGTTTTTATAGAGGTTCGAAGATGGGGTAATTCTTCTACTCCTCTCTTCTCCAACTCTGGAGGAATCCACTAAGTAATGATCGGTTTACAAAGTGGTAACAGTCCGGATACAAGTCTTGATCACAACAGCCGACTTGATCCTTAGGGACTCGATGTCAGAGACGCTTGATCACTCGGTGGCTTCTCGTAAGACTCGGCTTCTTCACGGGCATTGCCTTGTTACTACAGCTCACTTGCTCAAGCTCTTTGGATTTGATCACGAAGCCCTCCAAAAGCTTAAGACTTGGTTGACCTTGAACCTTTCTACAATCCTTCCCGGAATGTAGACCCCTTGTTTTCGATATTGTCCTCTTCAACCGATTGAAGTTTTCTTTCCTTCACGGTGAGTGTTGGATTGATGTACTTCGTAATGTAGGCTTGAGGATTGAGAATGTTTCGATTTTTCTAATATCTTGTTTATCTCATATGTGTGTCATTCATGTATATCTTCTCAAACAAACTCCTCGGCCTTTTTATAGTGAACTTTCAAAAATTTGCCCAGAAGAGATAGGCTTATTTTTGAAAGTCACTTTGCGTCGTTGGCTTGCGATTCTTGGAATTGCCATTTCCTCGTATGAATTGTTCTTTCACCTTTTTAGAGTTACGACACGGTGTAGTGCTTCCCATTGGTTCATTCCTGTTGCACGCTTAAGGGCCGAGCACTCCAAGAAAGGTGGTATGGAGATATTACTTGTTTAAGTAAACCTCTTGATTTACGTACAACGGTTCTTTTCTGATTATCTCGACTTGACTGCATTTCCTTGCTTTCCCCAGGTGACTTAGAGTCGACTTCCAATCATTGGATGACTCTTGTCACTTCAACTTGAGACTTGGCTTTTCTTGAGTTGACTTGACCGATGCTCCACTCACCGTTCATCTCATCTCGATTTGCTTTTCGATAGAGTTCTGTCTACTCTTCTTTGCCATACTCGGTAATTGTCTCGTGAAGTCTTCCTTCAGTCTTGATTGTCTTCTTGCATGTTAAGGCGTGCCGACTTAACTCAACTTGGCGACTCTAATTGTTACAATACAATTTACAACAAGAATTGGGGTGCCAACTTTCTATTCTAAGTTTTACATGGCATTCATCAAAATCTAAACAATAAAATTCCTAACAATTTCCCCCTTTTTGATGATGCCAAAACTTAAATCATTCAAAGATGCAAGCAAAGAAAGATACATACGAGATAGTGTATTGACATAGAATGTATGCGAGAATAGATCTGTTTATTGATCATATCATTCTGTTCTTTTACACAATTGTTTACAATGTGTATCGAGCACATATTTGTCTATCTTGAAAAAAATAAAGAATTTATACCTTTATTACGGAAGACTTACATTGTATGTATTTACATGATAAAATACACGGGTTGGACAACAACACTTCATCTCCTTCATTTGTCTCCTTCTTTCATCTTGTTCGATCTTCTTCTCTTCTTCTCTTTTTTCTCGTCGTCAATTTGCCTTCTTTTCTTCTCATATGCTTTCTGGCGGACTTCATCTTTTCTTATTCTTTCTGTCTCTCCTGCCATAGCCGAGTTTGTCTCTTGTTTTCTTCTTTATTCTTTTTGCATACTCGGCGTTGGTTTTAGCCACTTTCAAATTTGCCACTTGGTCAAGCCCGGCCCAGATAGATCCCTCCTTTCTTCCCTGGATCTACGTATTCAATATTCTTGGGCGGAGGCCTGGGTGCAGCTTCTTCCTCCACTCTGCTTCTTCTACTCTACCTCAGGCGTATCTTGGCTAGGGTCTTCTTCTTTCGGTGAGTGACCGGCGGAGTGACCAGGCAGAGTGACTCACAGGTTGTCTGTTGCTGTCGGCTTCTTCACATAATGTGAGACCCTTTTCCCGAAAGACTGGTCCCAAGCTTGAGCCATAGACATATTTGCAAAGTATCCCCGGACTCGGCGTTTTAAATTCATCGACGATCGTGGCTCTGTCCCGACATCGAGATGGCATAGGTGTCTCTGTCTCTTGAAATGCCTCCGTGTTCTTTCAAGATGTTCATCACCCGGCATCCATTCTTCCTTCCACTTCCTTCATCCCTGCTTCAATTGATTTTCTCTTTTCGACCATTGATACAACAGTGTTGGAGTGGCGAGTCACGGGGAGTTTGCTGCTTATAATGTCACCGTGACGAGGACCTTGTTGGGGGTTTGTGCAATCATCAATGTCACATCTGTTGATCCTTCCCCCTCAACAAGCTTTCATTTCTTCCCTTTTCAAGACTTCCTCGGCGATTTTCCCTTCTCAGTTTGCTCCTTTCTTTTCGGCTTGATTTTCTTTGCTTTAAGGTATTCCTCTTCCCCCTTTTTGGCATCATCAAAGGATAGAGGAACCCCAGGAACATCTTTGGCAAGCATGAAGTCGAGTCTTCGATGGTTGAGTTATGCTTCAAGTCTGCTGCGTTGTATGCAACACGAATTGGTCGAGTAGCGTTGGATTCTGGCTGAATCGACTTCATCTCGGCCATGAGAAGGCTGAATTTTCTTGTCATGTGTTCTTCCAAACGCTGTAGATCATTTGTATTTTGCTCACACAGGCAGCTTGATCTCGGCGTGTGAGCTTCATGCATATGCTCAATGTGTTCTCTCGACTTCGTCTTTGCATCGGTATTTTCGCTCTCCACACCAGCAGCTTGTTGAACAATTGTCTGAAGTATCTCACCTTTCCACACGCATTGTTTCTTCTTTGTTGCCACCATTCCTTATCCGAATCTGTTATGCCTCTTAAATCGGTGTAAGGGTGGCATCTCTATTGTCGATCGCATGTCCAAAGAGGCCTGATGCCTCTCCATCCTTTCAACCTCAAAAAGAGTGCCTTGAACACTTCTCGAACTTCAGTGATTCTTCATTGCAGGTGATGGCCATACAACATCGAAGTCATAATTAGCTTTGGAACAATGGTGTTTGATGGAAGAACGTGAAGGCTGGTTTGTAATAGCGTGCTTGTTCGTTTCGACTCTTCGTGGAGTTACGTATCTCTCAGTGAGAAAGGGAAAGATTCTACAAAAAGATTCATCACCGCCAACCGGGATTTGTTCGATGATGAGCGGTGCGCGTGAAGTTCTTTTAGGAATCGATCCTGGCTGAACTTGAGGAGCCTGAGCAGCGGTGGTCTCTTGTTGGTGGGTTACGTGGTGAGGTAGACCGGCTGGCGAGCCTCGGTTGTCTTAACAACCGTTGGTCTCAGTGATTTCTCCATTTCGATGAGCGGTCCTCGGCCTTGCTCGAGCGTCATCGGACGATGATGAGATTTCCATTGGTGGCTCATCATCAAAGTTAAAGGTTTGACGAGTAGTCTTGGGATCGAGACTTGCTCGTGCTTGGAACATCCGCACTGGTGAGTCTTTTGGATTTGTCATGGGGATGACTCGAACCTTCTTCGCCTTCGATCCCGAAAAAGTGACATCGGGGTTGTCCTGGGAATCATGAAGTGCGATCTCCTTCTCGGATGGGTCGATTATAGTAGGAGGGATGTTCTCTACTTGACCTTTCTTTACCCGGAAGTCTCAACCTCCCGTGGGCCTTCATTACCTCCGGCGGTCTCTCTTCTGCGAGGTCTTAGTCCTCCCTTTCGACGAGTGTCAAATATGTCTTAGGGTCTTCTCAAATGGCATCCATTGGAGTCTCAACCCCATGTATTGCACTTTCATCGCCCAGTGTTAACTCAGGGTGTTCCTTCACTTCGCCTCGGCAGCCATCGGCGTCATTAGCCTTGAGCGATTGGCACCTCAGTGAGACAGTCTCAATCGTGCGAGCTTCGTTGATGGCAACTTCTTTGTTCTTCTTGTGTTTGAATTTTCTCTACTTCGCCTCCTACATTCTTTGTGGAGTCATCTGCGGCATTCTCCGACCTTCTTTGCGGTGGAGGAGTTTCCCCCTCGGTGGCGCACCGGTGAGTGACTTGGAAATGGGGTCACTCGTCTCCAAGCTCCCATTGTTTCGATTGATTGCTCGGCCGTTGGGGCGGTGGTAGCACACCTTCAATAGGGGTTGGCTCGGGGGTCCCCACTATCCCGGTTCATCGCCATCTCCTTATTGCCTTCTTCTCGAGTGAGTGGGGAAGTGGTAGCGGCAACAACGATGGCTATTTTCTTTGAACCACTCCCATTGGATCGATTTCGGTGTGTTACGGAGGACTCTCCTGGTCCCTCCATTAATCTTTGCTCGTGAAGGATTCTTGATTCGTGCAATGCTTGCTGCATTTGCAACTCTTACGTGGCGGCATTCTGCAGTTCCTCGTCAGCTGTCGGAGAAGACATCAAGGAGAGGATGTGTGTGTTACGTGGTGCGGAGATAGGGCGGTCTTGCCTTCTCACGTCTTGGCTTCTTGACTTGTTTTTCTCTCTCCTTATCCTTGTAGATCTGCGGGATTTACGTGCGATTGTCTTCATCCGAGTTGGGAGCACATAGTTAATCGAAGGAAATTTAGCGATTCTCTTCTTCTATGAACTCGGGCCGTTGGCTGTTCCCTTGACTTACTCAACTTCCATTTCCTCCACTCACGCAGACGATTTTGGATGTCGGGTAAGGTGGAGATAGGATCATTACATCACTATCCGCTCTGGCGGGTTCTTCTTTGTGCTTGTTGTGTGAGCTACGGTGTGTCTTGAGTTGTCTCTCTGATCGCCTTGGCGGAGACTTGGCTGTTTCATCAACTACATCGGAGACTCTACTTCTCCGATAGTCTCATTATTTGTGCTAGGCGAGTAAGCCGACTCGGCTGGTTTCTCTGTTCGGACTGCTTGACAAGTCTTCTTCGTCTCTAGTTTGTACCGGATGGGATTTCTAGTTCGAGAGAGATGTGTCCTCGAGTCTTGGCGGGTGGGGCGTCTTGGTGTTTGTTTCTAAGGAGTTGGCCGTCTTGGCTTGTCGGTTCTCCTCCTTTTGACGATCGGAGAAAGGTATTTGTGAGTCCTTCTCGACCCCGGCTGCTGCGAGCGGGGAGACACGAGCTGGGGGCGGTGACTTCTTTGCGAGCGGGAGCATGTTTGGTTTTCTTTCTTTGTAGGGGCAACGATCTTCTTAGCAGTGCGAGGGGACTTTCTTCTTGGGTTGGAGAGGAAGCAATCGTATCTTCGGGTCACTGATTCCCCCTCACTAGGTGTCGGCTCTCTTGGCGTAAGCTCGCACGGCGCCGAGAGAGGTTAGCTCGAACATTCTCTTGTTAACATGGAAAGCCTTCCCATGCCTAAGAGGACTCCTTTCACCTCCAATAGCCGGCCAATCACCAGGCCATATCCCGGATCCTCCAAATGTGCCATCTTCTTTGAAGGACTTGTTCCCCACGTTAAGGCGATCTGCTTTGTAGACAAACTCAGCCCGGTTTATCTTCTTTTCTTCGATGATTGCGGCCCATTACAATCGGCTTTGCCTTTGTGATTGGTCAAAGCGCCAAATTGATGTCGATACATTTGGCAACTATGTCCAACAATTTGTGATAATCCTCCTTGGCCATCTCTTGTTTGTTGTGTATATTATTTTATCGACAAAAAGTCGGACTTGGCTATTTCTTTCCATCGTCGGCCGATTTTACATCGGCCTCTTTAATCTCGGATGCTCCTTACTGGCGGTAGTGAGCAATATTCACCAAATCCTTGGCGGTGATAGTCATTGCTTCCGTGAGCAGATGACTTGATTCCTTCATCGTGAATCTCAACATTCACGTAGAATTTTGCGACCTCCTCCACATAGGTCATCGGATATTCTAGTGTTAGAAACGGTTTTAGTCCGGACGTTTCCAACTTCTCGGCGATTTTCTTCACTAGGGTGTCATCGGACCCTGCTTCACCATTCGTCGAAATCCACCGTCGAACCGGTGTGGATTTGCTTTCCTAACTTGGTAAAGTCATAAGTTGGTGCCATTTCTCGGGATTATATCAAGGAAAAACTTCGAGAAATTGATTTGAAAGTTGATAGGGTTTGAGAGTATTTTGCCTTTGCCTTTTGAGAGAAAGAGATGAACAGTTTTTAGAAGTGTGAGAAAAAAGCGGCGAAAATGGTTTAAATATGGTTTATGAAAGGGCGTGCGGTTTTGAATTGTGATCGAAATCAACGGCTTGGATTTCGCACGCCTATTGAGCATTTCATGTCTCGTATTTAATGCGGCACATTTATATCCAATCATAAGCTTGGTGTGCGGCTTTATGTCCGTACACATCATCATTATGTTGATGTATTCCTTAAAACATTCCCGCTTAGTCAAAACATTTGCGTTTTTGTCACTTTGCTCATAAGTCATTCGGCTTATCTCTTAGGCGATTTAACTCTACTTCTCACAGTTCTCTTAGCGACTCGGCTATCGGTGACTTCGGTGTAGTTGTCTTTCCGATCTGGTGATTCTTGGTGATTTACATTTTCGACTCTTTTTTTCCCCTTTTGTTCCATTTCTCTTCTTTGATTTGTTGTCGAGTGTCATTTCATTTCAATTAGCCCCAACTCATGCTTGAGTTCTTCAAATCTTGACTCACATAATGGTTTTGTGAAGATGTCGACTAGTTGTTTATCGGTTGAGATATATTCGAGGATGATGTCCTTCTTTTCAACATGATATCTTATGAAGTGATATCGACATCAATATGTTTTGTTCTTGAGTGCAACACGAGGATTTTGAGTGATTGCGATTGCACTTGTGTTATCACACATGATTGGAATTTCTTTATCTTCAACTTCATAATCTCTCATTCTTTGTCTCATCCATAGGACTTGGGCTGCTTGGCAGTGCCATGAGCTATGTATTCTGCCTCAATTTGTAGGTGGCTATTGAGTTTTGCTTCTTGCTAAACCAGGAAATTAGTCTGTTTCTAGCATTTGACATGTGCACGAAGTGCTCTTCTGTCCACTCTGCATCAAAGCATAGTCGAAATCGAATAGCCATTAGCTTGAATCCACCTTCCTTTGGATACCATAGGCCTACTTCTTGGCTTCCTTTCAAGTATCTCGATTCTCTTTAGGCTTTGCTTGTCATATGGCTCTCTTTTGGAGCGATTGAAATCTTGCACATACACCTACAACAAAAGTGATGTACGGCACGCTAGGCGTGAGATAGAGCAATGATCCATAAGTGCTCGTATCTTTTTGATCTACAGGCTTCCCATCCGCATCCATGTCCATTTTGACCGATGTGTTCATTGGTATTTTTACGAAGACTTCTCCTCCATACCAAACTTCTTCATTAAATCTCTGGTGTATTTTGTTTGACTTATGAATGTTCCATCCTTGTTGTTTCAATTGAAGTCGAGGAAGAATGTCGGCTCTCCCATCATGCTCATTTCAAATTTACTTTGCATGAGGTTTGAAAATTTTCACACGACTCTTTGTTAGTGGATCCAAAAATGATGTCATCCACATATATTTGAACAAGCGTTATACTCTTCTTGTCTTGAATTAAAAAGTGTTCTATCTACTTTTCCTTTTGTGAATCCATTTTCGATTAGGAATTGTGACGGTATCATACCATGCTCGGGTGCTGTTTCAATCCATACAGGGCTTTCTTGAGTTTGTATACCTTGTCTCCAAGAGTCTTACGCTCAAATCCTGGAGGTTGTTCAACATACACTTCTTCTTCCAATAAACCATTTAGGAATGCACTTTTTACATCCATTTGATATACAATGAAATTCTTGTGAGTCGTGCATAGGCAAGAAACATCCTTATAGCTTCCAATCTTGCTACGAGGAGCAAATGTTTCATCAAAATCTATCCCTTCTTCTTGGCAATATCCTTTGGCTACCAATCTTGCTTTGTTTCTTACCATAGAGCCTTCCTCGTTCATTTTATTTACGAATACCCATTTGGTGCAAATAACATTTTGATGCATGGGTCTTTGCACTAATTCCCACACTTTATTTCTTTCAAACCGATTGACTCTTCTTGCATAGCTTGAATCCAATGTGTGTCATCCAATGCTTGTGACACATCTTTTGGCTCTATTTGCGAGATGAAGCATGTGAACATTGCTTCTTGTTGAGTTCGGATCTTGTCTTGACACCTTCTCTTATATCTCCAATGACAAGTTACGTGGATGGTCTCTCGGCCATCTTACATCGGGTTGGAGTGAGTTAGGCGGATTGATCGACTTGCGGTTGTGTTCTTTGTGGTCGCTCTCTCGTAATCACTTAGCGCAAATTTTCCAAATTGTTTTGAGATTGACTATCTCATCTTCTTCGAATTGATAATTCGGCTTGACTTGACATAGGGACTCTTCGTATGGTTGGATGATTGACTTATCGGTGACTCTTCAATGTCTTCTCCATTTACATTTGGCTCATCGAATACTACATGAATGGATTAACCTGTAACCATAGTTCTTTTGTTGAGTATTCTGTAGGCTTTGCTTTCGTTTGAGTATCCTAAGAAGATACCTTCATCGACTTTAGCATCAAAAGCCTTTAGGTTGTCTTTGCCATTGTTGTGAATGAAGCATTTACATCCAAATATTCTGAAATATGAAACATTTGGTTTTCTTTTCAGTCCCGATCTCATAGGGAGTCTTTGTCAATTTGTCTGTTTATCATACATCTGTTTTGGGTGTAACAAGTTTGTGTTAATTGCTTGACCCAAAATCTTTTTTGGTAACCCCGCTTGGTAACATGGTCCTTGCTTTGCTTCTTTGAGAGTTCTCGTTCCTTCTTTCTCGCAACTCCATTCTCACGTGGAGTCCTTGCTGCGATAGTTCATGACCAATACCATTCTCAATACAATCTTGAGTTATTATTCCATTGACAAACTCGATTCCTCTATCTGATCTTATTTTGATAATGGTTTGACTCTTCTCATTTTGAATCCTCTTCATCACCGTGGTAGTTTTTGTAGAGTTTCTTTCTTCTTGCACATGAATATTGTCCATGTATATCTTGAGTAGTCATCTACTACCACCAAGGTGTATTTCTTTCCACTTATGCTTGGCTGGTTCCATGGGCCAAATAGATCCATATGAAGCGGTCTGCAATATTCTTGTTGAGGATGGGCATGTCTTTTCTTTGAATGAAGACTTGATTTGTTTTCCCTTCGACATGCATCACATAGACTCTCCTTCTTGTATCTGAGTGCTGGAAGTCCTTCTACAAGATGACTTCTTGCCCGACTTGTTAATTGTTTTGAAATTCAGGTGACTCGGCTTTTTTGTGCCATAGCCAACTTGATTCAAATTTGTATTATTGCTAGTAGACATGTCTTTGGGTGTTGCGGTTGACCAATCCACTACATACATATTTTTCTGTCTACATCCTTGCAGTACCACTTCATTTGATTCAATATCTTTGATTTGGCACATACCCATGTTGAATCCAACATTGTAGCCCTTGTCACGGTGCGATGATGCTCGATAAGTTGAAGTTGAGTCCTTCAACATATGCAACATCTGTGATTTCTAATCCATTCCTCTTGATGGATCCAATGTCTCTTATTTCACCAGGAGCTTCATTTCCTCCAAATATGACTTTTGCTCCTTTGACTTCCTTGAATTTTGACAGATTTCTCTTATTTCTGTCATATGTCTTGAATGACCACTATCCATGTACTAGGTTCCTTGGCACTCACTGTTCCTTGAACCCGCAATCAAGGAAATTAAGTTTTAGGTACCATTACTTGTGCAGGTCTGAGGGGTTAGAATTGTAAGATGATCCAACCAACCTATAGCCAAATGATTTGACTCTAAGGGGTTGCCATCTATCGATGCCATAATCATAATTAATCCTGGCAAATTGCTTGGGAATTCTAGGTTCATACAATGTCTCTTTTGTCGTATGCTGCATATGTGTTTTAGCAATTGCCTTCCTTGGTAATTGTGGTGTTTTTGCGTGTAGTGCCTAGGTGCATATGTGTCTTTGATGAAAGCTCTTATACTTTTGGAATGGCCTTTCTTTGAGTTCTAGGCCTTTGCCATCGGGCTTATATTCCATAAGTCTGTCTTTGGCAGATTTACAATATTCCAATCGGCTTGGCTTGGATATTTTCTACCATTCCCATCATATGTATTTCTTTTATGGGTTTTCTAGGATGTTTGGTAGCTCGCTTCTTCTTTACTGAGTATTTTACTGTTTGGAGTTTTTGAGGACTCAGTGAATCTCTTCTCGGTATCCTTTCAAAGACTCTCAATTTGTTTTCCTTTTCCTTTGTAACCAAGGCCGCTTTGCTTAGTATTGTGCTTTGGAGTGAATGTGTGTGCAACATTTAGAGTTTTGGATTTTTCACACTCTTCATGACTTGAAGATCCTTTTTCCAAAATTACTCTTGAGGTTTGACATGACACGGAGAGAATTAAATCCTAAGCTGTCTTGTCTCCACATTCTCTTTGACTCATAATAAGATCATCCAATGATTTAGATGCCTTAGTGAATGAGGCAATAACATTCTTGAGGTCATTCTCACTCTTTTCTATAAGCGGCAATTTACTGCTAATAATTTAGCATTTTCGACCTTTAAACTTTCATTTTCAATGTTATTTGACTTAGAGTACTCGGGTCCTTAGTCGACTTTGAGTTTTGACTTTTGAGTAAGGCTGTTTTCCTCATTCAATAGTGTGTGTGAGGATTTAATGTGTTCAAAATCTTTCATCATTTTGCCTAATGAATCATAAAGATCGGTAGGTGATGAAGTGTGTGTGTCACGATCATCACTATCACTAGTGTATACGAGCTTGTTGAGTAAGATTGTACCTCATCTTCTTGATCTTGTTCTTTGGCCATCAAGCGGATCGGGGCTTCTTCTTCGAGTCACTTGAGTAGTCGGCTTCATTTGCTCTGCAGATCACCGTTGTCTCTCTTGACTTGGTTGTCTCGGCCCGATCTCTGCGCCATCATTGCCTTTTTCTTTTCTTGTCTTCTTTCTCTCAAGACCTTTCTTTCTTCTTCATCCCTGTACTTGTTGACTACGAGGATATGAGCAATCAATGGCATAGTGACCTGGTTGTCTACGCCCAACATAGATATTGACCTTTTGATCGGCTCTTTCCATTCTTGAGTTGTCGACCCTTTGATACTCAACTTTTTGATGATCTGTTCTCTTGGTTGGCTGTCTTCCCTTGATTTGGAGGAGGCTGAGTGTCTTCGGAAGATTCACCCTTTCCTTTCTTGTAGTTCTTATTAAAGAACTTGTTGAATCTTTTAACCATCGGGGCTATTTCTTCTTGGTCGATGACTTCTTTGACCTCGACTCTTTTCCCATCTTTAACAATTAGAAGCGGTTGTTTTGGGTACAAAATGTCTCTTCTGGTCTTTCTTCTCGGCTCAAACTCGTAGGCTTTGAGGTCGAGAATAATTCATGGTTGGATGTCTTTGATAGGTCCATGGAATGTCTCGATGCCATGACCTTCATTTCCCATTCACCGGAAGACTTTTTAGGATCTTCATACACATTTCCTTGTGTATATTCCTTTCCAAGTGTAGACGGCTCATTTGTGATTTACGTAAACCGAGCATCCGTTGATCCAGGTTCTCTCCTGAGATCATTTTGAAGTTTTCAAATTTTTGTCTGACCACGATAATTTGTTTTCTTTGATTTGCTCACGAGCCTTCACAAATCAATGTCAACTTGTCCCAGATTTCCTTAGCCGTTTTGCAAGATTTGACTTTGTTGAACATGGCTTTGTCAAGGTTTTGTAAAGAATGTCCTTGGCTACATTGTCCCGGATTGTATCTTTTACTGTCATCATTTGTCCACTCGGTTCTTGGTTTTTCAACCATGGTAGTGCAGGAGCGACATCTTCTTCTCCTTGTTGCAACTCTTCGTAAAGCTGTGTTCACCTTTAATATTTGCGGAGGCCCATCTTCTATCACTATCCACATCTCATCATGTAATCTTTGATAGATGAGCACATATCGAATTTTCCAATCATCAAATTCTTCAATAGTGAACATAGGGATGCGTGTCAAATTTGCTTCCATGATAACGACTTTTAATGATAGAAGGAGTTTTGAAAATTTAAGTACTAAAAGCGGACTTTGAAAAGTTTGGAGATCTAGTTCGAACTAACCGGTGCGGAGGGTGCAATGAACCAACCGCTCTCGATACCACTTGTAGGTCCCAAGGGGTGTAAGTGTAAGGTTTAGAAGGGGTTGAATAAACCTTACCAAATTTTCGATTTAGTCCTTTTAAATCTACAGAGTTGATTCTACACGATGTGTCCTTGATGGACAAATCGAATTAGTCACTCATTAGAGTTAATCTCTCAACAGATTTCAAATTGTTTGTTGATGGAGTAACTCATTTGTTGGTATAATTTAACTCAACCGTGGTTTTATTTTTATTGGAAGACTTAACACCCTTATGT
This sequence comes from Rehmannia glutinosa, assembly GCA_016081115.2. Lineage (NCBI taxonomy): Eukaryota > Viridiplantae > Streptophyta > Magnoliopsida > Lamiales > Orobanchaceae > Rehmannia > Rehmannia glutinosa. Next base: position 81,502,491 of record CM071925.1, on the reverse strand, counting down.
TTGATTAAGCAAGATTTTAGAGCTTGATTTAGTACTTATAATTTTATCAAATGGATAGCAAATTTATCACAGATATAAGCGATTAAAGGTGCGAGAATTTAAATCTTAAATGTAAATGACACAAGAAAGTTTTTATAGAGGTTCGAAGATGGGGTAATTCTTCTACTCCTCTCTTCTCCAACTCTGGAGGAATCCACTAAGTAATGATCGGTTTACAAAGTGGTAGCAGTCCCGGATACAAGTCTTGATCACAACAAAATTTGACTTGATCCTTGGACTCGATCAGAGACGCCTTGATCACTCGGTGGCTTCTCGTAAGACTCGAAAGCTTCTTCACAGGGGCGTTTGCACCTTGTTACTGACTCACTTTGCTCAAGCTCTTTGGATTTGATCACGAAGCCCTCCAAAAGCTTAAGACTTGGTTCACCTTGAACCTTTCTACAATCCTTCCTGGAATGTAGACCCCTTGTTTTCGATATTGTCCTCTTCAACTGATTGAAGTTTTCTTTCCTTCACGGTGAGTGTTGGATTGATGTACTTCGTAATGTAGGCTTGAGGGATTGAGAATGTTTCGATTTTTCTAATATGCTTGTTTATCTCATATGTGTGTCATTCATGTATATCTTCTCAAACAAACTCCTCGGCCTTTTATAGTGAACTTTCAAAAATTTGCCCGTTGAAGAGATAGGCTTATTTTTGAAAGTCACTTTGCGTCGTTGGCTTGCGATTCTTGGAATTGCCATTTCCTCGTATGAATTGTTCTTTCACCTTTTGAGTTCGACACGGTGTAGTGCTTCCCATTGGTTCATTCCTATTGCACGCTTCGGGACCGGGCACTCCAAGAAAGGTGGTATGGAGATATTACTTGTTTAAGTAAACCTCTTGATTTACGTACAACGGTTCTTTTACTGATTATCTCGACTTGACCGCATTTCCTTGCTTTCCCAGGTGACTTAGAGTCGACTTCCAATCATGGATGACTCTTGTCACTTCAACTTGAGACTTGGCTTTTCTTGAGTTGACTTGACGATGCTCCACTCAGTGCATCTCACCGTTGCTTTTCCCGATAGAGTTCTGTCTACTTCTTTGCCATACTCAATTGTCTCGCAGCGAAGTCTTCCTTCCAGGTCTTGATTGTCTTCTTGCATGTTAAGGCGTAGCCGACTTAACTCAGCTTGGCCAACTCTAATTGTTACAATACAATTTACACAGAAGAATTGGGGTGCCAACTTTCTATTCTAAGTTTTACATGGCATTCATCAAAATCTAAACAATAAAATTCCTAACAAGTCCTCCAAAACACAGTGGAGATAGACCCAATGGGAGTGGTGCGATATTACCACCGTTGTTGCTGCCACCACTTCCCCACTCACTCGGAAGAAGGAACTAAGGAACTGGCGATGAAACTGGGATAGTGGGGACCCCAGTCGAGCCAACCCCTAATGAAGGTGTCTTACCACCCGCCCAATGGCTGAATACTCAATGGGAACAGTAGGGATTAAGAGACGAGTGACCCCAATCCAAGTCACTCGGTTGGTGTGCCACCCGAGGGGAAACTCCTCCACCGGCCCAGGTCGAGAGGATGTTGCGGTGACTCCACAATGAATCTAGGAGGCGAAGTGGAGAAGGAACAAACACAAAGTACACGACAAGTTGTCATCAACGAGGCTCGGGCGATTGAGATCTGTCTCGGTGAGGTGCCAACTACTCGAAGGCTAATGACGCCTGATGCGGTCGAGGCACGAGGAAGGAACAACCTTGGGAGTTAACACTGGGCGGCGAAGTGCAATCCATGGAGTTGAGACTCGATGGATGCCACCGCGAAAGACCCTAAGGCAGCGACCGACACCGTCGAAAGGGATGTCCACGCCTCATTGCGATTGAGACCGCAGCGGAGGTAATGAAGGTCCACGGGAGGTTGAGACTTCCCGGGGTAAAGAAGTCAAGTCTGAGAACATCCCTCCCCGCTATCATTGATCCATGAGAAAAGGAGATAAGTGCGCTTCACGATTCCCGGATAATCTAATGTAACCTTTCGGGATCGAAGGAGATGATGAAGCCGAGTCATCCCCGTGGATCGATCCAAAAGACTCACCAGGATGTTCCAACCACGAGTAAGTCCGACCTCAAGTCTACTCGTCAAACTTACAACTTTGATGATGAGCCACCCATGGAAATCTCATCATCGTCCGATGACGCTCGATAAGGCCGAGACCACGGTCAACTCACGTGGAAAAACCATTTGAGACCAACGAAGGCTTGAGACAAAATGAGGCTCGCAAGGTGGGTCAACTTCACAAACGCAGACCCAAAAACAGTCCATCGCGGGCTCCCAAGTCGCAAAGGTTCGACTCCACAAGGAACTTCACGAGCACCACTCATCATTGAACAAATCCCGATTGCCCATGATGATCCCTTTGTAGAATCATTTCCCTTCTCTCTGGAACTACCCGACCTCCTGAAGAGTCGAAAGAGATCTCGAGCGCTTCCACAGACCAGATCCTGTCATTCCATCGAGATACCATCGTTCCAAATGACTATGATTTCGACGCTTGCTTGGCCGTCACCTGCAACAGAGAGGTAATAATCTGAAGTTCGGGAGGTGTTCAAAGCATTATTTACTAAAATTGAACGGATGGAGAGGCACCAGGCCTCGATGGACATGAGATCGGATAACAGAGATGCCAACCTTACTGACTTGAGAGGCATAATAGTCGAATCGGGAGTGGTGGCAACAACAACAAACAATGCGTGTGGAACAAGCTAGATATTTCGAACATTGTTCAACAAGTCGTTGGTATGGCGAAATGAGAATGCCGATGCGAAGACAAAATTGAGAGAACACATTGAGCACATGCATGAATCTCACACTTCCGAGATAAAGGCTGCTGCGTGAGCAAAATAAGAATGAGCTCTGCGTATGGAAGAAAACATGGATCGAAAATTCAGCCTTCTCAAGGCCGAGATGAGATGCTTAAAGTCAATCCAATGCTACTCGCTACGAGTTTCAAGCAAAGATACTCCGCAGACAGACTCGAAGCGAGAACTTGGCTATCAGTAGACTCGACTTCCTGCTTGCTAGTTTGTTTCGAGGGTTCCTCTCTCCTTTGATGATGCCAAAAAGGGGGAAGAGGAATACCTAAATGAAGCGATCCGAAGTTGAGAAGGATGGAGCAGCTTGTGAAGGAAAAGACAATTGAGGAAGTTTCAAGAGAAAAGAAAGAGAAGTCTGTTGAGGGGAAGGATCGAGAGATGTGACCTTGATGATTGCACAAACCCCAACAAGGTATTGTCACACGGTGATATTATCAAGCAAACTCCCGATGACTCGCCACTCCAACACTCGATGTACCTATGGCCGACAAGAGAAAGACATTGAAGCGAGGGATGGAGGAAGTGGAATGAAGGATGAATACCCGAGTTATGGATATTTTGAAACAACATGGAGGCATTCCAATAGACAGAGACACTTATGCCATCTTAGATGCCGGGGCGAGCCAAGATCGCTTGATGAATTTAAAACGCCGCATCCAAGGATACTTCGCAAACATGTCCATGGCTCAAGCCTCGGACTTGTCTTGGGAAAAGGGTCTCACACTATGTGAAGAAGCTAACAGCGACGACTATCGGCATCACTTTGTTGGTCACTCCGCTAGTCACTCATTTGGGAAAAAGAAGGCCCCAAAGAGACAATACACTCCTAGAGGAAGAGGTAGAGGAAGAAGCGTGGTGGAGGGAGAGGTTTCAGACCTGACCTCTGCCCAAAAACATTGAGTACATAGATCCGTGGCAAAGAGGAGGGATCTCACTGGTGGTTTTGACGAAGTAGCCAATGCAAGTGGCTAAGAACAATCTTGACTATGTGAAAAGAATTGAAGAAGAAAATAAAAGACAAACTCACTGCTATGGGAGGAGAGACAAGAGAGAATAAGAAGAGATGAAGCTTCCCGGAAGCGTATGAAAAGAAGAAGAAGAAAGCAAGATGAGAAAAAGAAAAGAAGACCGATAAGATGACAGAGAAGAAGAAAAAGAAGGAGGAAGCGAAGGAGATGAAGTGTTGCTATCCACCCCTTCATGTATTTTACTACGTAAATACATTTTATGTAAGTCTTCCGTAATAAATCAGAATTCTCTATTTTTGCGTAGACATAGATGTTTGCTCGATACACTTTGTAAAAAATGTGTAAAGGACAAGAATGTTATGATCAATAAAAGAATTGATTCTACGCATACATTCTCTCAGAAATGCACTATCTCGTATGTATCTTTGCTATTTACACTTTGAATATATAAGTTTTGGCATCATCAAAAAGGGGGAAATTGTTGGGAAATTTATTGTTTAGATTTTGATGAATGCCATGTAAAACTTAGAATAGGAAGTTGGCACCCCATTTTTGTTGTAAACGCATTGTAATAAATAGGGCTGGTCAAGTGAGTTAAGTCGGCCTATGCCTAAACATGCAAGAAGACAACCGGAGACTAGAAGGAAGACTCACCGCAAGACAAACAGAGTATGGCAAAGAAGAGAAGACGGAACTCGACTAAAGGTACAACTGAGTAAAGTATCGGTCAAGTCAACTCAAGATAGCCAAGTCTCAAATTGAAGTGACGAAAGAGTCATCCAATGATTGGAAGGCGACTCTAAGTCACCTGGAAAGCAAGGAAATGCGATCAAGTCGAGATAATCAAAGAGATCCGTTGCACGAGAAATCAAGAGAATTACTTAAACAAGTAATACCTCCATGCTACCTTTCTTGAAGTGCTCAGTCCCGAGAAGCGTGCAAAAGGAATAAACCAATGGGAAGCATCGCACCATGTCGAACTCGAAAAGTCAAGAACAATTCATCCGAGGAAGTGGCAATTCCAAGGATCGCAACAAGACAAGCCAACGACCACAAGTGTCTTTTGAGAATAAGCCTATCTCTTCAACGGGCAAATTTTCAAAAGAACACTATAAAAGGCCGAGGAGTTTATTTGAGAGAATGTTGGTTACCTTGAATAACTCAAAGAGTTAGCCACTCAACAATCGACCGAGCCGTTTATAGAATAACTCACCGCTTTGACTAAAACTTAACTTGACCGTGATTTGTTTTTCATTGGAAGACTTAACACCCTTGAACTTGGTTAAGTTTGTTTTAATACTCGATTAATTATCAATTGGATAGCAGATTTATCAAAGAAATATAAAAATAAGATGCGAAAATTAAAGTGCTAAAATGTAAACGACACAATAAGTTTTTATAGAGGTTCAAGATGGGGTAATTCTTCTACTCCTTTCTTCTCCAACTCCTGGAGGAATCCACTAAGTATTGATCAATATACGAGTGGTTAACAGTCTAGATACAAGTCTTGATCACACAAACTGACTTGATCCTTTGGGACTCGATGAGATGCCTTGATCACACAAATTGCTTCTCATAACGACTCGGCTTCTTCACAGGGAAGTCGCCTTGCTACTCTGACCCACTTGCTTAAGTTCCTTGGATTTGATCACGAAGCCCTCCAACTAGCTTAAGCTTGTTTCGACCTTGAACCTTTCTACAATCCCTCGTGGAATGTAGACCCTTGATTTTTCAAATGTTTCCTCTTCAACTGATTGAAGTTGTCTTTCCTTCACAGTGAGTGTTGGATTGATTTCCTTCCCCGTAATGTAGGCTTGAGGATTAATCAATGACTTGAGAATATTTTTGGTTACGATTTAAATGTTAGCTTGAATGTTCGTGGTTCAGTTGGTCAAACCTTCTCTCGAGTGATTCCTCGGCCTTTTATAGTGATCTTTCAAAAATCGCCGTTGAAGAGATAGGCTTTTTTGAAAGTCACTTGTGGTCGCTGGCTTGTCTTGTTGCGATTCTTGGAATTGCCATTTCCTCGTATGAATGATTTTTCGACTTTTGAGTTCGACCCAGTGCGATCTTCCCATTGGTTTATTCTTCTTGCACGCTTCGGGAAGGAGCACTTCAAGAAAGGCGAGATGGAGGTATTACTTGTTTAAGTAATTCTCTTGATTTACATTAACGGATCTCTTTTCGATTATCTCGACTTGACCGCATTTTCTTGACTTCCCCCGGTGACTTTGAGTCAACTTCCAATCATTGGATGACTCTTACTCACTTCAACTTGAGACTTGGCTTATCTTGAGTTGACTTGATCGATACATTACTCACCGCATCTGTTTTACCTTGATCGAGTTCTGTCTTCTCTTCTTTTGCCACACTCGGCTACCTTGCAATGAGTCTTCCTTCTTATCTCCATTTGTCTTCTTGCATGTTCAGCATAGTGACTTAACTCGGCTCGACCAGCCCTATCTATTACAATGCAATTTACAACAAAAATGGGGTGCCAACTTCTATTCTAAGTTTTGCATGGCATTCATCAAAATCTACAAAATAATTTCCCAACAATGGGTGACTGTCTATTTTTTACATTTGTTTTTGTAGTGACTGTGGTGTTTTTGTTGCCTGTTATGCTGAATATTTTGTTGCTGGGAAGAAAATGGATGCTGAGGCATTTGATGTAGAGAATGAGCGGTCAAGGTTTAGTCATTTTCTCTATAATCACGCCGAAGTCGAAGCATAAAATGGCGATGAGGACGACATCGACATTGAAATTCTTCCTCCACTCCCTAATAAGGATTGCGGGGAATTGTTGTTACGAAAATCTTGATAATTTGTGTAACCACCTGAACAAATTTGTCTTAATTTTGGCACTCTTAGTAGTATGGGATATTTGGTATTTATAATAGGTTTCCTTGGAGGATTTGGATCGTTATGGCTGTTTTGATTATCGATTAGATTTTGTTTGTTGTACATTTTTGAACAATTTGCGGACGAGTTATGAGATGTTTTTCAATTAATGTATTGATGTTGCTTGGTTTGGGATTCAAATTATTGTGCGTTTTGCGTTACGTTTCTTATCGTCTCTATCCGTAAATGGTTTCGTTGTGCAATAGAAACATATCTGAAACACATTCGAAACAAACATTTGTTTTTTCATCTTATTGTAAGAAACATATTTGAAACAACATAGAAACAATTTGCTTTTGATTTTCTATATGTGGAAGCCGTATCAATTACACGTATATCCGTAATAGTAATATTCTACTATGAGTCCTATTTTGTTTTTTTGGTTGATTCCTACATGTTTTTCTATTATGACCAGGATCCCCACATATACCACATTTGGTTTTGGTGCTTTTCTCCCAAGTTGCCTTGTGTCTTCTTTTCTTTGGCCTTTTAGACTTTGCCTTGCCCTCCGACGATAGAATCATCATTGTGTTGATTTCTTCCTGGTAGGACCAGTACCTTCATGTGGGATTGGATACACTATTTCCATATAAGCCGTTTCGATTGTTTCCTTCATGTAGTATGGCGAGCGGATTGGTACGGATCGCATTCAAATCTTTTACTACCGCTAAAGCATGTGGGCAAGGAATTTCATCCATTTGAAACTTGTTGCATGTGCAAGTCCCTTTTCCAGGTCCACATAAATATCTTCTCAAACTTTCGTGACTTTGAAGATAAAGTCATTTGATCGCTTCACTGAAACATAAATGAAACATATAAGAAACATGTTTGAAACAATGGACCAACTGATGAAAGTTTGCATTAAATTACCCTTAAATTTAGTGAAATGTTGTAGTTTTTCCCCATATACTCGTCAGCTCTTTTTGTCATCCTTGTGAATGTTGATCTTGTTTCAATCTGATGTCTGCACGTACAATCTTAAACTAAATATCTCAAGTATTCGAGCAAAGTTGTTACCGTAGGTCTCTCTCGCCACCACATGTATTCGATGATTCTGCGATGTTCGAGGTCATGACAAAGTATCATTTGCTCGACAAAGGAGTCGTGTCCATTTCTCGTAGCCGATGTTGGACAAATAGGGTCTAATTCTGCTTGCTCTGTTGTCAGTGCGAGACATTTGCTTTTGGGACTCTTCATTCGTGCATGCTTTTGCTCCTGCTATGAACGGATCTCGTATTTTGCTGTTTTTCCTTTTGAAGTTTACCTTCAAATTGTTCAGTAGATGATACGTGCACAGCCCGTGAGAGACCTCGGGATATACCCGATCGTTAAAATAATATACTTGTGAGAAATTTATAAAGGGTATGTTTTTTGAAACTATATGTGAAACATGAAAGAAACATATAAGAAACAAACGTGAAACATCATATAAAGAAATATTTTACATTCTCAGCCTCATTTATTGTTGTCTCGATACTCACGTGTTTATCGAGACTATGCACATCCCTTCCCCGAGACCAAAGGTTTGTTTTATCTTTGTGGAAAACCACACCCGCTCCCATCATTCTCGGGAATCCACTCATCGAAAAAAGCCAATGGGAAAATGCTCCCATTGCCATCCGTCTGTTGCGCAGACAACAAAGTCCCCCCATAGCTTGCTTTGAGGAACGTACCATCAACAACAATAACAGGCTGCGGTGCCTCCATCCTTTAATCGATGCATTGATAGCCATGAACAAGAAGAGGAACATGCCATCCTCCTTTCTTACTATTTCGATCGATTCGGGATTCGCTTTCTCCAACATGTACAAGTAAGCCGGGAGTTTAAATCGATAAGACTCATCCGGCCTTCCCTTATTACCTCCAACACTTTTTCTTTCAATCTCCACGCCTTTTTGTAGTTGAGACTTATTCCATGCTCGTCTTTTATGTCTCTAGTTATATCGGTTTGCGTGTAGATCTGTTTTGATATTGTTGAGGTACTTTGATTTGATAAGGTCCCCAAATATTTTTGCCGTGGCGTGCCTATTGTCGCTCATCCTCTTATCAAGCGTACATGTGTGTGTTCTTTCGTGCTCTCTTACTATGAATGTTTTTGTACCGATGTGGAAGATGCTTTCAAATGCCAATTGCGCTTTTCATCTGTTGGGAAATTAATTTTTAGATTTTGATGAATGCCATGTAAAACATAGAATAAAAGTTGGCACCCCATTTTCCTTGTAATTTGCATTGTAATAGATAGGGTCAAGCCGAGTTAAGTCGGCTATGCCTGAACATGCAAGAAGTCAACTGAGACTAGAAGGAAGACTCCCTGTGAGACAAATGAGTGTGGCAAGGAAGAAAGACAGAACTCGATCAAGGACCAAATGTGAGATGCACCGAGTGAAGTATCGATCAAGTCAACTCAAGATAGCCAAGTCTCAAGTTGAAGTAATGAGATGAGTCCAATGATTGGAAATCGCTCAAGTCATCCGGGAAATCAAGGAAATGCGATCAAGTCGAGATAATCAAAGAGATCCGTTGCGTAAGTCAAGAAAATCACTTAAACAAGTAATACTCCCATCTTGTCTTTCTTAAAGTGCTCGACCCCCGAGAAACGTGCAAAAGGAATAAACCAATGGGAATCACTGCACCTATGTCGAACTCAAAAGTCAAGACTCATTCAATACGAGGAAATGTCAATTCCAAGGATGCAACAAGAAAAGCCAACGACCACAAGTGTCTTTTGAAAATTAACATATCTCTTCAATGGGCAAATTTTCAAAAGAACACTATAAAAGGTGAGGAATCACCTTGAGAAGAAGTTACCTTGTTACCTCAAACTTTCAAGCTATTATTCGAAAGGATTCTTGAAATATTCTCAAGTCATTCAAGTTTAATCCTCAAGCCTACATTACGAAGGAAATCAATCCAACACTCACCTATGAAGGAAAGACGACTTCAATCGTTGAAGAGGAAACATTTGAAGAATCAAAGGGTCTACATTCCACGGAGGATTGTAGAAAGGTTCAAGGTCGAACCGGGCCTCAAGTTTTTGGAGGGCTTCGTGATCAAATCCAAGAAGCTTGAGCAAGTGGGTCAGAGTAGCAAGGCAAAATTTGCCTGAAGAAGGCCGAGTCGTGCGAGAAGCCACCGTGACCAAGGCATCTCGGATCGAGTCCCAAAGGATCAAGTCACCGTTGTGTGATCAAGACTATTATCGGACCGATAACCACTTTGTACATTGATCAATACTTAGTGGATTTGCAGGAGTTGGAGAAGAGAGGAGTAGAAGAATTACCCCATCTTCGAACCTCTATAAAAATTTATCGTGTCATTTACATTTTAGCACTTCAATTCGCATATTATTTTATATCTACTGATAAATTTGCTATCCAATTGATATTTAACAAAGTGCTAAAACCAAGTGTCAAAACAAACTTAAACCAAATTCAAGGGTGTTAAGTCTTCCACTGAAAACATATCACAATCGAGTTAAGTTTTAGTCAAAGCAAATGAGTTATTCTATAAACAAACTTCGATCTGTTGAGTGGCTAACTCACGATTAACTAACTTAGTTGTCCACCAAGGACTTAGGCTCAGAAATACTAACTCTGAACTTTTTAAAAGGATTAAATTGAAAAGTTGGTAAGGTTTATTCAACCCCTTCTAAACCTTACACTCACACCCTTGGGACCTACAAGTGGTATCGTGAGCGGTTGGTTTATTGAGCCTTACACTCGTTATTGAACTAGATCTCCAATCTTTCAAAGCTTGCTTTAGCACTTGATCTTTCAAAACTCTTTTATTCAAAGAAAGTTATTATCATGGAAGCAAATTTGACACGCATCCCTATGTTCACAATTGAGGAATTTGATGATTGGAAAATTCGTATGCAGGCTCATCTATCGGATTACACAATGAAATGTGGATAGTAATAGAAGATGGGCCACTACAAATTTTAAAAGTGAACACACAACAGAAGGAGAGGCTGCTGCCGAAACTGAAAGAGAAGATGATGTTGCTCCCGGACCGGCTATGGTTGAAAAAACAAGAGTGAATGGACAAATGATGATAGAAAAAGATACAACTTGGACAACGTGGCCAAGGACATTCTTTACAAAACTCGGACAAAGCCATGTTCAACAAAGTCAAATCATGCAAGATCGCAAAAGAAATGCAGGATAAGCTAACTTTGATTTGTGAAGGCTCTCGAGCAAATCAAGGAAAATAAGCTATCTGTTCTTTGTACAAAAATTTGAAAACTTTAAGATGCTTGCGGAGAAACCTTGGATCGGTTGGATGCTAGATTCACTGAAATTTACCAATGAATCATCAACACTTGGGAAAGAATATACACAGAAATAGATGTGTATGAAGATTCTAAGAAGTCTCCCAGTGAGTGGGAAATGAAAGTCATGTCCTTGAGACATTCCATGGATCTACCAAAAACATCCAACCATGAGTTATTCTCGAGATCTCAAAGCCTATGAATTTGAGCCGAGAAGAAAAGATCAAGAAAGAGACAGTTGTGCCCAAAACAACCGCTCTAATAGTCAAGGATGGGAAGAGAGGAAACAAGTCAAAGAAGTCATTGACCAAGAAGAGATTGCCCCGATGGTTAAAAGGTTCAACAAATTCTTCAACAAGAACTACAAAAGAGGTAAAGGTGAATCTTCCAGAAGACACTCGCTCCCTACAAGTCAAGAGAAGATAGGCCACCCAAGAGAGCAGAGCATCAAAAGATCGAATACCAAAGAACTAACAATCCAAGAATGGAAAGAGCTGATCAAAAAGTTGAGAGTCTATCTTGGAACTGCAGAACAACCGGTCACTATGCCATTGATTGCCCATATCCTGTAGTGAACAAATACAGAATGAAGAGGAAAGAAAAGTCTTTAGAGAAAGAAGACAAGAAAAGAAAAAGGCAATGTTAGGCTGCAGAGATCACGAGACAAATGCCAAGTCAAAAGACACAATGAGACTCGGAGAGTAGTGAAGCCGACTACTCAAGTGACTCAAGAAGAAGCCTTGATCCGTCTAATGGCCAAAGAACAAGACCAACCTGACCAAGAAGATGAGGTACACTCAACTCATCACACTCAGTTCCAAAACATAGTGATTGTGACACACACACTTCATCACCCACCGATCTCTATGATTCATTAGGCAAGATGATGAAAGACTTTGAGCACATTAAATCCTCACACACACTACTAAATGAGGAAAACAACCCGCTCAAAAGCCAAAACTCACAACCGACTAAGGAGAGCGAGTACTCTAAAGTCACATAGCTGATGAGAATAAAGAGTCAAGGCTGAAAATGCTAAGTTAATAGCAGAGATAGCCGCCACGAAAAAGAGGAAAATGACCTCAAAAATGTGATTGCCTCATTCACTAAGGAATCAAAATCTTTGGATGATCTTATTATGAGCCAAAAGAATGTGGAGATAAGACATGCTTAGGATTTAATTCCTCTATGCCAAGTCAAGTTCCAAAAGTGATTTTGGAAAAAGGATCTTCAAGTAATGAAACATATCAAAAATCCAAAACTCCAAATGGTGCACACACATTCATTCCAAAGCACAACCACAAGCAAATTGGCTTTGGTTATAAAGGAAAAGGAAAATGACCCGGTGAGTATCTTTGAGAGGACAATGAGAAGAAATCCAAGAGTTCCTCAAGAAACTCCAAATAGGAAGTACTCGTAAAGAAGAAACAAACGAGCTACCAAAAGCCCCGAAATTCTATAATAGGAACACATATGATGGGAATGGTAGAAATTATCTAAGCCAAGTGATTGGAATAATGTAAACTATCGGAAAGACCTATGTAATATAAGCTTTAAATGGCAAAGGCCTAGAACTCAAAAAAGGCCATTCCAAAGGCAAAAGAGCTATTATCATCACACATATGCACCCATGCACTATCCTCGAGATATCACAACTACCTAAACAGAAATCAATTGCTAAAACACATGCACGGGCATACGAGACAAAAGAGACAAAATGTATGAACCTAAAACCCCTGCAATTTGCCAAAGTTAATTATGATTATGGCACTCGATACATGGCAACCTCTTAAAGTCAAATCATTTGGCTATAGGTTGGTTGGATCATCTTACAATACTAACCCCTCGGACCTGGACAAGTATGGGTACCTAAAACCTAATTTCCTTGATTGCGGGTTCAAGGAGCGGTGAGTGCCAAGGAACCTGGTACATGGATAGTGGTTGTTCCGGACACATGACAAGAAACAAGAATAATCTATCAAAATTCAAGGAAGTTAGAGGTGCAAAAGTTATATTTGGAGGAATGAAGCTCAGGGGGAGAAATAAGAGGCATTGGATCCATCAAGAAAAATGGATTAGAAATTACATATGTTGCATATGTTGAAGGCCTCAATTTCAATTTACTAAGCATAAGTCAACTCTGTGACAAAGGGCTATAATGTTGTATTCAATATGAGTGTGCCAAATCAAGAACACTGAATTTAATGAAGTAGTGCACAAAGGATACTGAACATAAAAAGAACATGTATGTGGTGGATTGGTCAATCGCAACACCAAGCACTTGTCTACTAGCAAAGAGCACAAATTAATCAAGTTGGTTGTGGCACAAGAAGCCGAGTCACCAATTTCAAAACTATTAACAAACTTGCAAGAAGTAATCTTGTAGAAGGACTTCAGGACTCGATATACAAGAAGGAGAGTGTATGTGATGCATGCGATGGGAAAGTAGTTCAAATCATCATTCAAAGAAAAGACATGTCCATCTTCAACAAGAATATTGCACTGTTACATATGGATCTATTTGGTCCATTGAACCAGCTAGCATAAGCGGAAAGAAATACACTTTGGTGGTAGTAGATGATTACTCAAGATATACATGGACAATTTTCATGTGTAAGAAGAAAGAAACCTTGCTACCACAATCGATGAAGAGAATTCAAAATGAGAAGAGTCAAACCATTATCAAGATTAGATCGACGAGAGGAACCGAGTTTGTCAATGGAATAATAACTCGATATTGTATTGAAAATGGTATTGCTCATGAACTATCTATCTCAGAAGAAGGACTCCCACAGAATGGAGTTGCGAGAAAGAAGGAATGAACTCTCAAAGAAGCAAAGAAAAGCACCATGTTAGGCAAGCGGGGCTACCTAAGAGATTTTGGGTCAAAGCATAAACACAAAGATGCTATATTCAAAATAGATGCATGATAAACAGACAACCGACAAAGAATCCCTATGAGATTTGGGCGGGAGAAAGCCAATTGTTGCATATTTTAGAATATTTGGAAGCAAATGCTTCATCCATAACAATGGCAAAGACAATCTAAAGGCTTTTGATGCTAAAGTCGATGAAGGTATCTTCTGGGATACTCAACCGAAAGTAAAGCCTATAGAGTACTCAACAAGAGGACAATGGTGTTTGATGAACCCAAGGTAAATAAAGAAGACATTGAAGAGTTAGGCGACAAGTTTCGAGTCACCAACCATGCGAAGAGTCCCTATGTTGAAGTTTGAAGCCGGAATTATGAACCCGGATGAAGATGAGATAGTTGAGTCTCAAAGACACCGGAAAATCTGCGGTAAGTGATGATGAGACAAGCGATCAAAATAACACACCGCAAGACGATCAATCCAACGAACTTACTCCAACATGATGTAAGATGGCTAAGAGACCATCCACGTAACTAATCATTGGAGATGTAAGAGAAGGTGTGAAAACCAGATCCAGGACTCAACAAGAAGCAATGTTCACTTGTTTTATCTCACAAATAGAGCCAAAAGATGTGTTACGAGGCATTGGATGACACACATTGGATTCAAGACATGCAAGAAGAGTGAATCAATTTGAAAGGAACAAGGTATGGGAATTGGTTCAAAGACCAACTCATCAAAATGTCATTGGTACAAAATGGGTCTTGAAAACAAAATGAATGAAGAGGGTTACTGTGGTAAGAAACAAGGCAAGATTGGTAGCCAAAGGGTATTGCCAAGAAGAAGGAATAAATTTTGATGAAACTTTTTGCTCCTGTGGCAAGATTGGAAGCCATAAGGATGTTTCTTGCCTATGTTGCACACAAGAATTTCATTGTATATCAAATGGATGTAAAACGTGCATTCTGAATGGATTATTGGAAGAAGAACTCTATGTTGAACAACCTCCAGGATTTGAGCGGAAGACTCTTGGAGATAAAGTATACAAACTCAAGAAAGCTCTATATGGATTGAAATAGGCACCAAGAGCATGGTATGATACATTATCACAATTCCGGACTGAGAATGGATTCACAAAAGGCAAAGTGGATAGAACACTCTTCAGAATTCAAGATGGGAAAAGTATACTGCTTGTTCAAATATATGTGGATGACATCATCTTTGGATCCACAAACAAAGAACAGTGTGATAAATTCTCAAATCTTATGCAAAGCAAATTTGAAATGAGCATGATGGGAGAGCGACATTCTTCCTAGGACTTCAAGTAAAACAGGTTGAAGGATGGAACCTTCATAAGTCGGACAAATTACACCGAGAGATTTAATGAAGAAATTTGGTATGGAAGAGAAGTCTTCTCGGTGAAAATACCAATGAATACATCGATCAAAATGGATATGGATGCGGATGGCAAGCACATGGATCAAACAAGATACGAGCACTTATTGGATCATTGCTCTATCTCACGGCAAGCGGGCCGGACATCATCTTTCTTTGTAGGTGTATGTGCAAGATTTCATTCTGCTCCAAAAGAAAGTCACATGATCTATGACGAAAAGAATCTTGAGATATTTGAAAGGAAGCCAAGAAGTTGGCTTATGGTATCCGAATGAAGGTGGATTCAAGCTAATTGGTTACTCGGACTCGACTATCTTGGATGTAGATTTGTGAAAAAAGTACATCGTACATGTCAAATGCTTGAAATAGATTAATTTCTGGTTTAGCAAGAAGCAAAATTCTATAGCCACCTCCACAACAAGCGGAATACATAGTCAAGGCAAAGTGCCCAAGTCTTATGGATGAGACAAAGAAATGAGAGACTATGAAGTTGAAGAAAAGGAAATTCCAATTATGTGTGATAACACAAGTGCTATTCGAGTCACTCGAGAATCTTGTCTTTGCACTCAAGAACAAAGCACATTGATGTCGGATATCACTTCATAAGAGATCATGTAGAAAGGAAGGACATCATCTTGGAATATATCTCAACCGATAAGTAGTTAGGCGATATATTCACAAAACCATTATGTGAATCAAGATTTGAAGAACTCAAACATGAATTAGGGTTAATCGAAATGAGTTGACTCTCGGAAGACTCAAGGAAAAGAGATGGAACATGGAAAGAAGAAAAAAAGAGTTGAACGCTTGAATCACTAAGTGAATCACCAGTATCGGAGAATCACCGCATCAAGTTAGGTGACGGTGAGTACCTATGTGAAAAGAAAGAAGAGTTGAATCGGCTAAGGAGTAAGGTTTGAAACATTTATGAGGAAAGTGACAAAAATGCGATCGTTTTACTAAGCGGGAATGTTTTTAAGAATGACGTCAGTAATTATGACATGTACAAATCAAAAGTCGCATACCAAGCTTATGATTGGATATAAATCTTTGCCGCATTAAATGCGAGAAATTAAATGTTGATCGGCGTGCAAAATCTAAGCCGTTGATCTTGATCAAATTTCAAAACCACCCGCACGTCCTTTCATAACCCATACATATACCATTTCGTCCGATTTTCTCTCACTTTACCAAAACTGTTCATCTCTCTCAAAAGCAAAGAAAGCATTTTTACTCTCAAAACCCTACAAATCCTCAAGGCTTATTTTCAAAGTTTCATTCAAGAAATCTTGAAAAATGGCATCTACTTACGACTTCGTCAAGTTGGGAAAGCAAATTCACACGGATCTACTTTGTGGATTTCGAAGGCATGATCAAACAAGGGTCGAGACGAAACCCTTGTGAAGGAAATAGCGAGAGAAGTTGGAGAAATCGGATCAAACCCTTTTTGTCGATGGAGTTTGAGATGACCTATGTTGGGAAATCATTTTATAGATTTTGATGAATGCCATGTAAAACTTAGAATAAGAAGTTGGCACCCCATTTTTGTTGTAAACGCATTGTAATAGATAGGGCTGGTCAAGTGAGTTAAGTCGCCTATGCCTAAACATGCAAGAAGACAATCGAGACTAGAAGGAAGACTCACATTGCAAGACAAATTGAGTATGGCAAAGAAGAGAAGACGGGAACTCGATCAAGGTGCAAAATGAGATGCAATGAGTAAAGTATCGATCAAAGTCAACTTAAGACAACCAAGTCTCGAGGTTGAAGTAGCCAGAAGAGTCATCAAATGATTGGAAGGCGACTCAAGTCACCTGGGGATGTGAAGAAAATTTAGTCAAGTTAAGACAATCGAAAGAGATCCGTTGCCGTAAATCAAGAGAATTACTTAAACAAGTAATACCTCCATACTACCTTTCTTGAAGTGCTCGATCCCTTGCGTGCAAAAGGAATAAACCAATGGGAAGCACTATCGCACCATGTCGAATCACGAGCATTTCGAGCAAACATTTGAATCAGAACCTAAAATATTCTCAAATCATTCAAGATTAATCCTCAAGCCTACATTACGAAGAAAATCAATCCAACACTCACCCGTGAAGGAAAGATAACTTCAATCGCTTGAAGAGGAAATTTTTGAAGAATCAAGGGGTCTACATTCCACGGAGGATTGTAGGAAGGTTCAAGGTCGAACCAGTCTCAAGTTTTTGGAGGGCTTCGTGATCAAATCCAAGAAGCTTGAGCAAGTGGGTTGTAGTAGCAAGGCACGCCTGTGAAGAAGGCGAGTCGTCACGAGAAGCCAATGCGTGACCAAGGCATCTCGGATCGAGTCCCAAAGGATCAAGTCACCGTGTGATCAAGACTTTTATCCGGACTGTTACCACTGCGTATATCGATCAATACTTAGTGGATTCCTCCAGGAGTTGGAGAAGAGAGGAGTAGAAGAATTACCCCATCTTCGAACCTCTATAAAAACTTATCGTGTCATTTACATTTCAAAGACTTTAATTCTTGCATCTTATTTATTTAACTCTGTGATAAATTTGTCATCCAATTGATAGTCAATCGTGTGCTAAAACCAAGTATTAAAACAAACTTAACCAAATTCAAGGTGTCAAGTCTTCCGCTGAAAACAAATCACAATCGAGTTAAGTCTTTAGTCAAAACAACGAGTTATTTTATCAACGGCTCGAAGTGCATTGAGTGACTAACTCTGGTCGATTAACTAACTTAGCTATCCATCAAGGACACAATCAGAAGTACTAACTCGATTACTTAAAAGGACTAATTTGAAAAGTTGGTAAGGTTTATTCAACCCCCCTTCTAAACCTTACACTCACACCCCTTGGCACCTACAAGTGGTATCGAGCGGTTGGTTCATTGAGCCTTCCGCACCGGTTCTTGAATTAGATCTCCAAATTTTTCAAAGTCCTGTTTTAGCACTTAAGTTTTCAAAACTCCTTTTACTATCAAAAGTTATTATCATGGAAGCAAATTTGACACGCATCCCTATGTTCACAATTGAAGAATTTGATGATTGGAAAATTCGTATGCAGGCTCATCTATCAGAATTACATGATGAGATGTGGATAGTGATAGAGGATGGGCCACTGCAAATTTTAAAAGTGAACACAATTGTAAGGAGAGGCTGTTTGAAGGTGAAGAGGATGTTGCTCCCAGGACCAGGCTATGGTTGAAAAACCAAGAGCCGAATGGACAAATGATGACAGAAAAAGATATAACCTGGACAATGTGGCCAAGGACATTCTTTACAAAACCTTGGACAAATTCATGTTCAATAAAGTCAAATCATGCGGAAACGACTAAAGAAATGCAGGACAAGCTAACATTGATTTGTGAAGGCTCGTGAGCAAATCAAGGAAAATAAATTATCAATGTCTGAAAATTTGAGAATTTCAAAATGATCGCAGAGAGACCTTGGATCAACTAGATGCTCGGTTCACGTAAATTACCAACGAGCTATCTCGCACTTGGAAAAGAATATACACGAAGAAATGTGTATGAAGATCCTAATAAGTCTCCCAAATGAATGGGAAATGATGGTCATGGCACTAAGACATTCCATGGACCTATCCAAGACATCCAACCATGAGCTATTCTCGGATCTCAAAGCCTACGAATTTGAGCCGAGAAGAAAAGACCAGGAAGAGACAACGGATGTACCCAAAACAAATCTCTAATTGTTAAGGATGGCAAGAGAGCCGAGGTCAAAGAAGTCATTGACCCGGAGGAAATAGCCCGATGGTTAAAAGGTTCAACAAGTTCTTCAATAAGAACTACAACGAGAGGCAAGGGTGAATCCTCCGGAAGACACTCGGCTCCTCCAAGTCAAGGAAGATAGGCCAACCAAGAAAACAGAGCATCAAAAACTGAATATCAAAGAGTCGACAATCCAAGAATGGAAAGAGGCGATCAAAAGGTTGAAAATCTATCTGGAACTATGAGCAACCAGTCACTATGCCATTGATTGCGGATATCTGTAGTCAACAAATACAGGAATGAAGAAGAAAAAATGTCTTGAGAAAGAAGACAAGAAAAGAAAAAGGTAATGTTGGTTGCGAGATCACCGAGACGCCCAAGTCAAGAGACACACTGATTCAGAGTTGTGAAGCCGACTACTCAAGTGACTCGAAGAAGAAGCTTGATCTTTTGATGGCCAAGGAGCAAGACCAACCTGACCAAGAAGATGAGGTACACTCTAACTCATCACAATCGATTCTAGTTATAGTGAGTGTGACACACACACTTCATCACCCACTGATCTTTATGATTCATTAGGCAAAATGATGAAAGATTTTGAACACATTAAATCCTCACACACACTACTAAATGAGGAAAACAACTACTCAAAGTCAAAACTCACGGTGACTAAGGAGCCGAGTACTCTAAGTCAAATAGCCGATGAGAATGAAAGCCTAAAGACCGAAAATGCTAAGCTAATAAAGAGAGATAGTCGCTATAGAAAAGAGGAAAATGACCTCAAAAATGTGATTGCCTCATTCACTAAGGCATCTAAATCATTGGATGATCTTATTATGAGTCAAAGAGAATGTGGAGACAAGACAGGCTTAGGATTTAATTCCTCTCAATGCTATGTCAAGCTCCAAAATGATTTTGGAAAAAGGATCTTGAAGCAATGAAGTATCTCAAAATCCAAAACTCCAAATGGTGCACACACATCTATTCCAAAGCACAATCACAAGCAAAGCGGCCTTGGCTATAAAGGAAAAGGAAAATGACCGATTGAGTGTCTTTGAGAGGACAACAGAAGAAATCGGTAGGAGTTCCTCAAAAACTCCAAACAGAAATACTCGTAAAGAAGAAACAGAGCTACCAAAAACCAGGAAGTTTAATAAAAGAAATACATATGAAGGGAATGGTAGAAAGCACCCAAGCCAAGTCGATTGGAATAATGTGAACTATCAAAAAGACCTATGGAATATAAGCCCAAATGGCAAAGGCCTAGAACTCAAGAAAGGCCATTCCAAAGGTATAAGAACTTTCATCAAAGACACATATGCACCTAGGCACTACACTCGGAGACATCACAACGCCAAAGAGGGCAATTGCTAAAACACCTACACAGGCATACAGGACAAAAGAGACAATGTATGAACCTAGAACCCCAAGAAATTTGCTAAAGTTAATTATGATTATGGCATTGATAGATGGTAATCTCTTAGATTCAAATCAATTGGCTATAGGTTGGTTGGATCATCTTACAATACTAACCCCTCGGGACCTGCACAAGTATGGGTACCTAAAACTTAATTTCCTTGATTGCGGAGTTCAAGGAACAGTGAGTGCCAAGGAACCTGGTACATGGATAGTGGTTATTCCGACACTTGACAGAAACAAGAAAAATCTGTCAAAAATTCAAGGAAGTCGAGGTGCAAAAGTCATATTTGGAGGAAATGAAGCTCCATGAGAAATAAGAGGCATTGAATCCATCAAGAAAAATGGATTAGAAATCACAGATGTTGCATATGTTGAAGGACTCAACTTCAACTTGCTAAGCATCAGCCAACTCTGTGACAATGGTTATAATGTTGGATTTAACATGGGTATATGCCAAATCAAGGATACTGAATCAAATGAAGTTGTGTTGCAAGGATGCAGACAAAAGAACATGTATGTCGTGGATTGGTCAACTGCAACACCAAGCACCTGTCTATTAGCAAAAAGAGCACACCGAGAGTCAAGTCACCGTGGCACAAGAAGTTAGTCACACCAATTTCAAAGCGATTAACAAGCTTGCCGAAGCAATCTTATGGAAGGACTTCCGGACTCGATTATACAAGAAGGAGAGTATATGTGACGCGTGTCGAAGGAAAGCAAATCAAATCATCATTCAAAGAAAAGACATGTCCATCTTCAACAAGAATATTGCTTCACATATGGATCTATTTGGTCCATTGAACCAAACTAGCATAAGTGGGAAGAAATACACCTTGGTAGTAGTAGATGACTACTCAAGATATACATGGACAATATTCATGTGTAAGAAGAAAGAAACTCTCTGAAAACTACCACAAATGATGAAGAGGATTCAAAATGAGAAAAGTCAAACCATTATCAAAATAAGATCGGATAGAGGAACCGAGTTTGTCAATGGTATAATAACTCAATATTGTATTGAAAATGGTATTGGTCATGTATTATCTGCGACAAGGACTCCACAATGAGAATGGAGTTGCGAAAGAAGGAATAGAACTCTCAAAGAAGCGTGAGGACCATGTTAGTCAAGCAGGTTACCTAAAAGATTTTGGGTCAAGCAATAAACACAAAGATGCTACACTCAAAATAGATGCATGATAAAAATGACAACCGACAAAGACTCCCTATGAGATTTGGACAGGAGAAAACCAAATGTTGCATATTTTAGAATATTTGGATGTAAATGCTTATCCATAACAATGGCAAAGATAATTTGAAGGCTTTTGATGCTAAAGTCGATGAAGGTATCTTCTTGGGATACTCAAATGAAAGCAAAGCCTCTGAGTACTCAACAAGAGGACTATGGTTACGAGAGGAATCCATTCATGTGGTGTTTGATGAGCCAAATGTAAATAGAGAAGACATTGAAGAGTCACCGATAAGTTGAATCAACCAACCATGCGAAGAGTCCCTATGTCTTTGAGCCAAGCCGAATTATAAACCTAGATGAAGATGAGATAGTTGAGTCTCAAAAAACAATGGGAAAATCTGCAGCTAAGTGATGACGAGAGAGGCGATCAAAGCAACATAGTCAGCAAGACGATCAATCCAGGCTAACTTACTCCAACCTATTGTAAGATGGCCGAGAGACCATCCACGAGAACTAGTCATTGGAGATATAATTGAAGGTGTCAAAACAAGATCCGAAACTCAACAAGAAGCTATGTTCACATGCTTTATCTCACAAATAGAGCCTAAAGATGTGTCACAAGCATTGGATGACACACATTGGATTCAAGCTATGCAAGAAGAGTCAATCGGTTTGAAAGAAATAAAGTATGGGAATTGGTTCAAAGACCCACCCATCAAAATGTTATTGGCACTAAATGGGTGTTGAAAACAAGATGAACGAGGAAGGTTACGTGGTAAGAAACAAAGCAAGATTAGTAGCCAAAGGATATTGCCAAGAAGAAGGGATAGATTTTGATGAAACATTTGCCCTCGTAGCAAGAAGCTATAAGGATGTTTCTTGCCTATGCACTCACAAGAATTTTATTGTATATCAAATGGATGTAAAGAGTGCATTCCTTAATGGTTTATTGGAAGAAGAAGTGTATGTTGAACAACCTCCAGGATTTGAGCGAAGACTCTTGGAGATAAGGTATACAAACTCAAGAAAGCTCTATATGGATTGAAACAGCACCCGAGCATGGTATGATACTTTGTCACAATTCCCGATCGAAACGGATTCACAAAAGGCAAAGTGGATAGAACACTCTTGAAATTCAAGATGCAAATAGTATATTGCTTGTTCAAATATATGTGGATGACATTATTTTTGGATCCACAAACAAAGAGTCATGTGTGATAAATTTTCAAACCTCATGCAAAGCAAATTCGAAATGAGCATGATAGGAAAGCTTGACATTCTTCCTTGGACTCAAGTGAAACAACCAAGAATGGAACCTTCATAAGTCAAACAAAATACACCAGAGATTTAATGAAGAAATTTGGCATGGAAGAGAAGTCTTCTGTGAAAATACCAATGAATACATCACAAAATGGACATGGATGCCGATGGCAAGCACATCAGATCAAACAAGATACTGAGCACTTATTGGATCATTGCTTTATCTCACAAAGCAAGTAGGCGGACATCACCTTTGTTATAGGTGTATGTGCAAGATTTCAATCGCTCCAAAAGAAAGCCATATGACTCAAGAAGAGGATCTTGAGATATTTGTAAGGAAGCCAAGAAGTTGGCTTATGGTATCCAAAGGAAGGTGGATTCAAGCTAATTGGCTATTCAGACTGACTATCTTTGGATGTAGAGTTGACAGGAAGAGCACCTCGAGGCACATGTCGAATGCTTGGAAACAAAGCTAATTTCCTGGTTTAGCAAAAAAGCAAAATTCTATAGCCACCTCTACAAAAGTGACGAGAATACATAGTCATGCGGCGGCATGTTGTAGCCCAAGTCCTATGGATGAGACAAAGAAAACGAGAGACTATGAAGTTGAAGAAAAGGAAATTCCAATCATGTGTGATAACACAAGTGCAATTGCAATCACTCAAAATCTGTGTTGCACTCAAGAACAAAGCATATCGATGTCGATATCACTTCATAAGAGATCATGTTGAAAAGAAGGACATCATCTTGGAATATATTTCAACCGATAAACAGGTTGGGCGACATATTCACAAAACCATTATATGAGTCAAGATTTGAAGAACTCAAAGCATGAGTTAGGGTTAATTGAGCTGGCCGACACTCGAAAAACTCAAAGAAAAGAAATGCAACACGAAAAAGGAAAAAGAGTCGAACTCTCAAATCGGCTAAGTGAAATAGCCGTATCGGAAACGGCCGTAGTCGAGTTAGTGACAATGAGTCACTAGGAGAACTCGTGAGAAGAAGAGTTAAATCATCTAAGGGATAAGTTTGAATCATTTATGAGCAAAGTGACAAAAACGCGTGGTCGTTTTACTAAGCGGGAATGTTTTTAAGAATGACGTCAAAGATAATTATGACGTGTACAGAAAAAAGTTGCACACCAAGTTTATGATTGGATATAAATGTTGTCGCATTAAATACGAGACATTAAATGATAATCGGCGTGCAAAATCTAAGCCGTTGATTTCGATCACATTTCAAAACTACCCGCACGCCCTTTCATGAACCATACTTAAACCATTTTCGTCCGTTTCTCTCACATTACCAAAAAGTTTTCATTTCTCTCTCTCAAAAGCAAAGGCAAAAACTCTCTCTCAAAACCCTATCAATCTTCAAATCACCTTCTAAGTTTCGTTCGGTGAAATACATGAAAAATGGCATCTACTCATGATTTTGTTAAGCTAGGAAAGCAAATCCACACCGGTCTACTATGGATTTCGAGGGTATGGTCAAACAGGGTCCGATGAAGCTCTCGTAAAGAAGATCGCTGAAAAACTAGAAACGTCCGGGCTAAAACCATTTCTCGACGATGGAGTTTCCAATGACCTATGTGGAAGAGGTCGCACGTTCTACGTGAACGCCGAGATTCACGATGAGGGGATCAAATCCTCTGTTCACGGGAAGGAGTTCATCATTACGCCAAGGATTTGGTAGAACACGCTGCCTGCGTGAAAGGAACACCGAAATCAATGAAGCGATGTTGACTTAGGCTGCTTTGCTTGGAAGGAAGTAGCCAAGACCGATCTTTGAAAAGATAGTCTACACGCTAACAATAGGATCTTTGAAGGAGGACTACCACAAATTGTTGGACATCGTTGCCAAATGCATAGACATCAATTTGGCGGCTTTGACCAACTGTCAAAAGTAAAATTGATCGTAATGGCCGCGATCATTGAAGAAAAGAAAGTGAACTGGCCGAGTTTGTCTATAGCACTCGCTTAACGCTGAACAAATCCTTCAAGGAGGGCGGAACGTTTGGAGGTTCCCTAGGATACGGTGTGATTGGCCTAATAATGGAGGTAAAAGGAGTCCCTCTTCGACATGGAAAGGCGTTCCATGTAAACAAGAGGATGTTCGAGATCAAACCTCTCGGCGCACGAAGAGAGCCTACGCTAAGAGAGCGTCACAGTGAGGGGAATCACCACTCGAAGATACAATTGTCTCCTCTCCACCAAAGAAGAAGGCGCCCCCGCAGCACTAAGAGAATCGCCCCTGCAGAAAGAAAAAAACAAATCACCTGCTCCCGCCCCACTCGCAGTAAGTCACACCGCCCTGCGTGTGTCTCCCCGCCCTGCAGCCCAAGCAATGAGAAGGAATCCCAAATACCTTCTCCTGTCGTCAAGAAAAGGAGAACTAATAAGCCAAGAAGGCCACTCTCGAAGAAAACAACAAAGACCACGGCCCCATTTGCCTAAGACTCGAAGAAACTCTGTCCGAACCGTAAATCCCTCCGTACAAACAAGGCGAAGAAAGAATTTTCAAAGCGTTAGAGCTTGAGAAACCTGACGTCACCACTCGGACCGGAGAAGATACCCAAGACTGCCGGAGAAGTGGAGTCTCGAGAAATGATTGAAGAAACGCCAAGTCACGAGAGCCGATCAAGAGGCAACTCGATGACCCACCAGAGATGTAAACGAGAACAAGGCACTGTTGAGACAACCAAATCACCTATTAACAGGGTTGTCTCTCCACCGTAATGAGGTCGAAGGTGTCGAAAAATCTGCTAACCTTAATACCTGGAAACGAGGGCCGCAAGAGAATGATGAAGACGATGTAATCATGTACTCTCCATTGTATCCAGACATCCAAAATCGTCTGCGAGTGGAGAAAATGGAAGCTGAGCCTATCCAGTGCGCTTTGAAAATCCGAGTTCATTCTTGAGGAAGAAGAACTCTTGATTTCTTGAGGTGGACACATCTTTGCAAGCCCTTGACGAGATAATTGCATAAATATACCGGAATTCGAAAAGAAAATGAACGGGCTAAAGCAAATGAGACGCAGAGGCACGTGAGAAGGCCAGATCTCGCCTCTCACCTAGCACCCGTAACATACACATCCTCACTTTGACGTCCTATCGAGAAAGTGATGAGGATCTGACCCCTATTCTTTGCCCGCAAATAGTTGCAAATGCAGCAAGCAATGCAAGAATCCGTAATCCTTCATGAGCAAAGAATGATGGAGGACCAGAGAGTCCTCCAAAACACAAATGAGAGATAGACCCAATGGGAGTGGTGCAAAGATATTGCCACCATTGTTGCCGCCACCACTTCCCGGCTCACTCGGAAGAAGGAATTAAGGAACTGCAATGAAATCGGGATAGTGGGGACCCCAAATCGAGCCAACCCCTAATGAAGGTGTCTTACCACCGCCCCAACGGCCGAATACTCGGTGGACAAAATGAGTCCGGAGACGAGTGACCCCATTCCAAGTCACTCACCGGTGGTGTGCCGAGGGGAAACTCCTCCACCTCACTGCAAAGAAGGTTGGAGGATGCTGCACTGACTGACTCTACAATGAATCTAGGAGGCGAAGTGGAGAAGGAACAAACACAAAGTACACAACAAGTTATCATCAACGAGGCTCGAGGCTTGAGACTGTCTCACCGAGGTGCCAACCGCTCAAAGGCTAATGACGCGTTGCTGGTGCGGTCGAGGCACATGAAGGAATGTACCCCGGAGTTAACACTGGGCGACGAAAGTGCAATCCATGGAGTTGAGACTCAATGGATGCCACCGCAGAAGACCCTAAGATAGCCGACATCGAAAAAGGGATGTCCAGGACTCGCATTGCATTGAGACTGCGCAGGAGGTAATGAAGGCCAATGGGAGGTTGAGACTTCCCTGGGGTAAAGAAGTCAAGTACGAACATCTCTCCCGCTATCATTGATCCATCGAAAAGGAGATAAGTGCGCTTCATGATTCCCAGGATAATCCCGATGTAACCTTTCTGGGATCGGAAGGAGACGATGAAGCCGAGTCATCCTCTGTGATCGATCCAAAAGACTCACCAGGATGTTCCAACCACGAGTAAATCTAACCTCAAGACTACTCGTCAAACTTTCAACTTTGATGATGAGCCACCCATGAAAATCTCATCATCGTCCGATGACGCTCCGATAAGGCCGAGACCGCCAACTCACTTGGGAAAACCACCGAGACCGACGCTATTGAGACAACCGAGGCTCGGCAAGGCGGGTCAACTTCACAACAGCACCCACCAAAAAAGTCCACATCGCGGGATCCCCAAGCCGCATCGGGTTCGACTCCACAGGAACTTCACGAGCACCATTCATCATTGAACAAATCCCAATGCCCGTGATGATCCCTTTGTAGAATCATTTCCCTTCTCTCTCCGGAGGTACCCGACCTCCCAAGAGTCGAAAAGAGATCTCGAGCGCTTCCACGCACTGCATCCTATCATTCCATTAGATACCATCGTTCGGTGACTATGATTTTGACGTTGCTTGGCCGTCACCAAACAGGGAACATCTCGAAGATTCGGAGGTGTTCAAAGCATTATTTGCTTTGAAATTGAACGGATGGAGATGCACCAGGCCTCGATGGACATGAGATCGATAACAGAGATGCCAACCTTACTGGCGACTTGAGAGGCATAATAGTCGAAATCCGGAGTGGTGGCAAATAAAAAGAAACAATGCGTGTGGAACAAGCTAGATATTTGAACATTGTTCAACAAGCTTTGTCCAGCGAGCCGAGAATGCCGATACAAAGACAAAATTGAAAGAACACATTGAGCAAATGCATGAATCTCACACTTCGCCGAGATAAAGTTGTTGCGTGAGCAAAATAAGAATGAGCTCCTCGCGTATGGAAGAAAACATGGATCGAAAATTCAGCCTTTTCTGGCCGAGATGAAGTTGATTAAAGTCAATCAACGCTACTCGCTTCCGAGTTTCACGCAAAGATACTCATGCAGACTCGAAGCGAAACTCGGCTATCATCGCACTCGACTTCCTGCTTGCTAGTTTGTTTCGGGGGTTCCTCTCTCCTTTGATGATGCCAAAAAGGGGAAGAGGAATACCTAAAAGCGCCAAGGATCCGAAGTTGAGAAGGAGGAGGAAGCGATTGTGAAGGCAAAGACAACAGGAAGTATTAAAAGAAAAGAAAGGAAAGTCTGTTGAGGGGGAAGGATCGAAAGATGTGACCTTGATGATTGCTAAAATCCCCAACAAAGTCTTGTCACAAAATGATATTATCAACAAACTCTATGACTTTGCCACTCCAACACTCTGCACCAATGGTCAAAAAGAAAACGATTGAAGCGAGGATGGAGGAAGTGGAAGGAAGGATGAATGCCCGAGTTATGGATATTCTCAAACAACATGGAGGCATTCCATGAAGCGAGAGACACTTATGCCATCTCGGATGCCGAATCCGAGCCAAGATCGCTTGATGAATTTAAAACGCTCTCATCCGAAGGATACTTCACAAACATGTCCATGGCTCAAGCCTAGGACTTGTATCTTGGGAAAAGGGTCTCACACTATGTGAAGAAGCCGACAGTGCCGGACTACGCGAGTCACTCTCATCGGTCACTCCGCTAGTCACTCACCAAAGAAGAAGACCCCAGAGACAATACACGCCCGGAGGTAGAGGAAGAAGCGGTGGTGGAGGAAGAGGTTTTGACTCTAGATATCTCGCCCAAAAACATTGAGTACATAGATCCAGGCAAGAAAGGAGGGATCTCTTTGGCTGGTTTTGACGAAGTAGCCAATCTACAAGTGGCTAAGAACAATGCTTGAGTATGTGAAAAGAATTGAAGAAGAAAATAAAAGACAAACTCAGCTATGGGAGAGAGACAAGAGAGACTAAGAAGAGATGAAGTTGCTGTAAAGGCGTGATGAAAAGAAGAAAAAAAGCAAATTGAAGATGAGAAAAAGAAAAAGAAGATCAAAGATGACAGAGAAGAAGATGAAAGATGAAAGAAGCGAAGGAGATGAAGTGTTGTTGTCCACCCTTCATGTATTTTACTATGTAAATACATTTTATGTAAGTCTTCTATATACTATATAAAACCTGACAAACTCTATACTTGTGTAAACATAGACAAACATGGTTAGATTAATCCCTAAAAACTCGATACATTTTTGTTGGTTTATGCTCACGATACACTCGTAAATAGCTATGTAAAGAACAAGGATGTTATGATCAATAAAAGATCGATTCTAAACATACATTTTGTGGTTCTACATTTGTCAGTAGGTATCTTTTTGTTAAATAATTGTATGGATGTTTTAAGTTTTGGCATCATCAAAAAGGGGGAAATTGTTGGGAAATCATTTTATAGATTTTGATGAATGCCATGTAAAACTTAGAATAGGAAGTTGGCACCCCATTTTTGTTGTAAAACAAAGATTGTAATAGACAGGGTGGTCAAGTGAGTTAAATCACTATGCCTAAACATGCAAGAAGACAACTGAGACGAGAAGGAAGACTCGCCGCAAGACAATTTGAGTATGGCAAAGAAGAGAAGACGGAACTCGATCAAGGTGCAAACGAGATGCAGTGAGTAAAGTATCGATCAAAGTCAACTCAAGACACCAAGTCTCAAGGTTGAAGTGACAAAGAGTCATCAAATGATTGGAAGTCGACTCAAGTCACCTGGGATGTGAAGAAAATGTAGTCAAGTCAAGACAATCAAAGAGATCCGTTGCACGAAATCAAGAGAATTACTTAAACAAGTAGTACCTCCATACTACCTTTCTTGAAGTGCTCAGATCCCGAGCGTGCAAAAGGAATAAACCAATGGGAAGCACTGCACCATGTCGAACTACGAAAAGTCAAGAATAATTCATACGAGGAAGTGGCAATTCCAAGGATGCAACAAGACAAGCCAACGACCACAAGTGACTTTCAAAAATAAGCATATCTCTTCAACGGGCATTTTTAAAAGATCACTATAAAAGGTTGAGGAATAACTCGAGAGAAGGTTACTTGAACCACGAATATTTCAAGCAAACATTTGAATCAGTAACCTAAAATATTCTCAAATCATTCAAGATTAATCCTCAACCCTACATTACGAAGAAAATCAATCCAACACTCACCGTGAAGGAAAGATAACTTCAATCAGTTGAAGAGAAAATTTTTGAAGAATCAAGGGTCTACGTTCCACGAGGATTGTAGGAAGGTTCAAGGTCGAACCGTCTCAAGTTTTGGAGGGCTTCGTGATCAAATCCAAGAAGCTTGAGCAAGTGGGCGATGTGTAGCAAGCGGTACGCCTGTGAAGAAAGGCGAGTCGTCACGAGAAGCCGGCCACGTGACCAAGGCATCTCAGATCGAGTCCCAAAGGATCAAGTCACCGTGTGTGATCAAGACTTGTATCCGGACTATTACCACTATGTATATTAATCAACACTTAGTGGATTCCTCCGAGTTGGAGAAGAGAGGAGTAGAAGAATTACCCCATCTTGAACCTCTATAAAAACTTATCGTGTCATTTACATTTCATCACTTTAATTCCTGCGCATCTTATTTATTTAACTCGTTGATAAATTTGCCATCCAATTGATAATCAATCGTGTGTGCTAAAACCAAGTATTAAAACAAACTTAACCAAATTCAAGGGTGTTAAGTCTTTCATTTGAAAACAAATCACAATCGAGTTAAGTCTTTAGTCAAAACAACTCGAGTTATTTTATCAATAGCTCGGTCAGTCTGTTGAGTGCCTAACTCTGTTTGATTAACTAACTTAGATGTCCATCAAGGACACAATCGTGAAAGTACTAACTCGATTACTTAAAATGACTAATTTGAAAAGTTGGTAAGGTTTATTCAACCCCCCCTTCTAAACCTTACACTCACACCCCTTGGGACCTACAACCTACGTGGAGGAGGTCGCACGCTTCTATGTGAACACCGGTTCACGATAAGGGCATCAAGTCCTCTGCTTCACGGGAAAGATTTCACCATCATCGCCAAGGATCCGCGAGAACACCGTTGCCGGTGGAAGGAGTGCCGAGAGATTTATGAAGGCGATGTTAACACCTGGCTCCGCTTGGAAGGAAGTAGCCAGCACCGATCTCTTTTAAAGGTTGTCTACACAACCGATAAGAAGTTCGGCGAAGGAGGATTACCACAAGTCAATTAGACAATGTTGCCAAATGCATACATATCAAGTTTGGAAGCTTTAATCACCGTCCAAAACCAAGTTGATCGTGATGGCCGCGATCATGGAGGAGAAAAAAGTGGTGAACCGGTCGAGTTTGTGTACGCAGACTTTGAGAATATTGGGAATAAATCCTTCAAGGAGGATGGTTCGTTTGGAGGATCTTTGGGATATGG
This sequence comes from Rehmannia glutinosa, assembly GCA_016081115.2. NCBI lineage: Eukaryota > Viridiplantae > Streptophyta > Magnoliopsida > Lamiales > Orobanchaceae > Rehmannia > Rehmannia glutinosa. Next base: position 81,471,277 of record CM071925.1, on the reverse strand, counting down.
CCTAGTGATTGGCCGGATGATTGAAGTGAAGGAGTCCCTCTTCGGCATGGAAAAGCGTTCCATGTAAATAAGAAAATGTTTCGATCGAACCTTCCGGCTAAGCCGAAAGAGAGCGGACACCAAGAGGGCGTCGAGTGAGGAGAGAATCACCGTGGCCTTGAAGAAACATTGTCTCCTCCTCTCCCCGAAAGAAGACTTCCCCTCACAAAAGAAAGACTCTGCCCCTGCAAAGAAAGAAAAACAAATTCGCACCGCCTGACGGCGCATGGGAGAAGAATCCCAAATGCCTTCTCGATTATTAAAAAAGAGGATCGATAAGCGAAAAAAGGCCACTCCTCGAAAAAAAATAATAGCACCGGCCCCCGCCGCCTAGGACTCGGAGGAAATCGTATCCGAACCGGAAATTCCTCTGGTAAGGACCAAAATGAGAAGACTCTTCAAGCGGTCGAGAGATTGAGAAAACATTGAGTCTACCACTCACCGAACAGATCGCGAAAAGCAATTTGGAGAAGTAGAGTCTCCGAGATTATTGATGCACTGCCAAATCTGCTGGCCGTCACGAGGCAAGTAAGACCAGAACCAGTGTGGAGCGGATACCAAGAAGAACAAGCGAGAGGCAGACACAGACTCTCTGGCCGACAGACTATATCTCCACTGTCACGATCTTTGCTTGAAGGAGTTGAGCGTGCGAGTATGTTGCCTTCTATTCCGAAAAGGAAGGGCAACAGGGAGATGATGATAAAGAAGATGATGATGTGATGATCCTATCCCCACCATATCCGGACATCCAAAATCGTCAATGCGAGAATGGAGAGAAGTGGAAGTCGAGTCGATCCAGGAACGATTCCAAAGACCGGAGTTTATTGAAGAAGAAGAAGAAGCTGTTGAATTTTCTCGGATTCACCATCGCGGTCCAAGACTGGATGAAGAAAAGCGCACGATATCTTGCGATCTTCAAAGACAAGGAGAAGCGGAGCGGAAGGAAGGTCAAGCTTGTGAGAAGGCCACATTTGTCCCCTTAATGGAACCACGATCACACACATCCTCATCTTGACATCCTCTCGAGAGAGTGATGAGGATCTGGACCTCTGGCCGCTACGAGAAGAATTGGAAATGCGGCAAGCCATGCGGGAATCTAGGGTCCTACGCGAGCAACGGTTAATGGAAGGACCAGGGAATCTTCCAAATCACATCGGAGATTGATCTATGGGAGTGGTGCGGTGCAACCGTTGTTTCTTGCCACCACTTCCCTGCTCACTCTAATGAAGGCATTAAGGGAACCGGCGCGATGAAACGAGAATGTGGGGACCCCGGTCGAGCCAACCCCTAATGAAGGTGTCTTACCACCTAACCCAACGGCTGAATACTCAAAGGAGCAGAACAAATGAGTCCGAGACGAGTGACCCCAATCCAAGTCACTCAACCGGTGTGCCGGGGAGGGAAACTCTCTCCACTGCAACTAGGTCGGAGAATCTGCGGTGACTCCACAACGAATCTCGGAGGCGAAGTGGAAACGGAACACAAACAATTACACAACATGTTGTCCATCGGAGAGGCTCGAGCGATTGAGACTATCTCGGTGAAGTGCCAAGCGCTTTGAAGGCCAATGACGCTCTTGAAAGCGAGGCACATGAGGATCTCGCCCCCAGGAGTTAACACTGCAGGCGATGAAAGTGCAATCCATGGAGTTGATACTCCATGGATGCCACCTCTGAAGAACCTAAGGCGATTGAGTGCAGCCGAAGGGATTGTCCAGCCTCGGCTTGCGCTTGAGATTGCGGGGAGGTAGTGAAGGCCAAGCGGGAGGTTGAGACTTCCGGGGTAAAGAGACTTGCACGAACATCCCTCCTACTATCATTGATCCATCCGAAAAGGAGATAAGTGCTCTTCACGATTCCCACGACGATCCCGATGTAACCTTTCTGGGATCCGAAGGTGAAGATGAGGTGAGTCATCCCCATTGCGAGATCCAAAAGACTCGGTGAGGATGTTCTCCCAAAATCACGAGTAAGTCCGATCTTAAGGCTACTCACCAAACTTTTACTTTTGATGATGAGCCACCCATGCAAATCTCATCATCGTCCGATGACGCTATTGATCTGGCCGAGAGACCAACTCATATAGACAAACCGTACCGAGACCGAAGAAGCTATTGAGACAAAAGGCTCGGCCGGTGGTCAACTCCACAATCCACAAATAAACAGAGTCAATCATGCGGTCTCCCAAGGCGCAGCAGACCGACTCCACCGGGCACATCACGGGCACAAGTTACCATTGAGCAGATTCCCGTTACCCGTGATGATCCGTTTGAAGAATCGTTCCCCTTCTCTCTGGAGCTACCTAACCTTCTTGAAGAATCGGCTAGAGATCAAGAACGTTTCCATAAACTGATCCCGTTATTCCAACGATACCATCGTCCCCAATGGACTTTGACTTTGACGCTACTTGGCCGCCGGTGAGGCAGTGACAGTGAGGTTCGAGAAGTTTTCAAGGCCATATTTGCGAGAGATAGAGAAGATGGAAAGGCACCAGGCCTCACTGGACATGAGACTGGATAACCGGGACGCTAATCTTCTTTGTCGATCTGTGAGGAATAATTGTCGGAGATCCGGGAATGGTGGCAACAACGGAGACAACAATGCGCGTAGAACAAGTTCGATACTTCAGAACATTGTTCAATAAAATGCTAATCGGGCGGTGAGAATGTTGATATGAAGAGAAGAATGCAAGAAAACATCGATCGAATGCATGAATCTCACAACACGAGATCATTTCTGCGTGAATTTCATAAGAAGAGCTTACTGCGGCGTGAGAGAACATGGAAAAGAAATTCACCTCCTCATGGCTGAAATGAAGGTGGTGGTAGTGAATCCAATGCCACCCGCTCGAATTTCGTGCGAGATACTCCATGATGATTCGAAGCATAACTCGGCTATCGGCCGCTTAGACTTCATGATTGTTGGCTTGTTTCCATGGGTTCCTCTCTCCTTTGATGATGCCAAAAAGGGGGAAGAGAATACCTAAAGTCGTTGAAAGGTTAAGAAGGTTGAGAAGAAGGACGCCTTGTTTGTGAGGAAAGGCAAAAAGAACGAGAAGAGAGAAGAAGGGAAAATCGTTGAGGGGAAGGTTCGAAAGATATGACCCGATGATTGCTAAAACCCCCAACAAGGACTTGTCACGGCTAATATCATCAAGAAACTCCCGGTGACTCTGCGCTCCAACACTCCGCATCTGCCCATGGTGGCGAAAAATAGTAGAAGCGGGGATAAAGGAGATGGAAGGAAAGATGGATGCCCGAGTGATGGATATACTAAAACAATATGGAGGCATTCCGGCAGAAAGAAAACTAATGCCATTTCGGGGCGTCGGGCCGAGCCAAGATCTGTTGATGAATTCAAGACGCTCGCATCAGGTTACTTCCGTAAATATGTCCATGGCCCAAGCACAGGATTTGTATTGGGAAAAAGGCCTCAAGCTATGTGAAGAAGGCGACGGAGCGAGACTACTAGCGGTCACTCTGCTGGTCACTCACCGGGAAAAAGAAGGCCCCAAGATAATACACGCCCGGAGCGGAGGAAGAAGCGATGGAGGAGGAAGAGGTTTGACTTAGACCTCGCCCAAAAAACATTGAATATATAGATCCGGTAAGAAATGAGGGATCTATTGGGCCGGGTTCGACGAAGTAGCCAACTGCAAGTGGCCAAGAACAATCTTTGAGTATGTAAAGAGAATCGAAGAAAAAATAAAAGACAAACTCAGCTATGGGAGGAGAGACAAGAAAGGAAAAGAAGAGATGAAGTTGCCCGTAAGGCGTATGAGAAAAAGAAAGAAGAAGAAAGAAGAAAAGAAAAAGGTCGAGGAAGATGACGAGCCGAAGAAGAAGAAAGAAGGAAAGGAGGCGAAGGAGATGAAGTGTTGATGTCCACCCATTCATGTATTTTACTATGTAAATGCATTTGTACGTAAGTCTTACGTACATTGAATAAAATTGTATAATTGTGTAGATATAGAATAGCATGATTACTTTAAGCTCGATTAAGCTCTGATACACTTTGTAAACAACTATGTAAAGAACAAGAATGTTATGATCAATAAAAGATTGATTCTACGCATACATTCTGTGATTCTACATTGTCTGTATGTATCTTTGCTATTTAATTGTTGAATGCATGCTTTAAGTTTTGGCATCATCAAAAAGGGGGAAATTGTTGGGAAATTAATTTTTAGATTTTGATGAATGCCATGTAAAACTTAGAATAGAAAGTTGGCACCCCATTTTCCTTGTAATTTGCATTGTAATAGATAGGTGGTCAAGTTGAGTTAAATCGGCTATGCCTCGAACATGCAAGAAGTCAAGTCAACGGAGACTAGAAGGAAGACTTATTTGTGAGGCGGTGAGTGTGTCAAGGAAGAGAAGACAGAACTCGATCAAGGACCAACGCGAGATGCATCGGTGAAGTATCGGTCAAGTCAACTCAAGATAGCCAAGTCTCAAGTTGAAGTAACAGGATCGGTCATTCAATGATTGGAAGGCGACTCGAAGTCATCCGGGGAAATCAAGGAAATGCGATCAAGTCGAGATAATCGAAAGAGATCCGTTGCCCGAAGTTAAGAAAATTACTTAAACAAGTAATACTCTCATCTTGTCTTTCTTAAAGTGCTCATCGAGAGTAAGCGTGCAAAAGGAATAAACCAATGGGAAGCACCGCACTGTAAGAACTGCGAAAAGTCAAGACTCATTCAATACGAGGAAATGTCAATTCTAAGGATCGCAACAAGACAAGCCAACGACCACAAGTGTCTTTTGAAAATTAACCTATCTCTTCAACGGGCAAATTTTCAAAAGAACACTATAAAAACCGAGAATCACCTTGAGAAGAAGTTACCTTGTTACCTCAAACTTTCAAGCTATTATTCGAGTTACTAAAATATTCTCAAGTCATTCAAGTTTAATCCTCAAGCCTACATTACGAAGGAAATCAATCCAACACTCACCCGTGAAGGAAAGACGACTTCAATCGGTTGAAGAGAAAACATTTGAAGAATCAAAGGGGTCTACATTCCACGGAGGATTGTACAAAGATTCAAGTCGAACCGTCTCAAGTTTTGGAGGGCTTCGTGATCAAATCCAAGAAGCTTGAGCAAGTGGGTCTGTAGTAGCAAAGCGGTGCCACTGTGAAGAAGCCGAGTCGTCAGGCGGCCGTTGTGTGACCAAGACATCTCCGTTGAGTCCCAAAGGATCAAGTCACCATTGTGTGATCAAAACTTGCATCTCGGACTGATAACCACTTTGTACATTGATCAATACTTAGTGGATTCCTCCAGGAGTTGGAGAAGAGAGGAGTAGAAGAATTACCCCATCTTCGAACCTCTATAAAAATTTATCGTGTCATTTACATTTCAGCACTTCAATTCTGCATATTATTTTATATCTGCTGATAAATTTGCTATCCAATTGATATTTAACAAAGTGCTAAAACCAAGTGTCAAAACAAACTTAAACCAAATTCAAGGGTGTTAAGTCTTCCGCTGAAAACATATCACAGTCGAGTTAAGTTTTAGTCAAAGCAAATGAGTTATTCTATCAACAAAAATCGAGTCAGTGCATTGAGTGGCTAACTCTGGCGATTAACTAACTTAGTCAGTCCACCAAGGACTTAGCCGAAATACTAACTCTAAACTTTTTAAAAGGATTAAATTGAAAAGTTGGTAAGGTTTATTCAACCCCCTTCTAAACCTTACACTCATACCCCTTGGGACCTACATCATCGATACAAATTACGTAGTATTTATGCTTGCACGACCTCTTCACCTTATATTGGAAATGGTGTTTCAAAGCATAACAAATGAGTTGTTTGATCAATTCCTCCTTGGTGTTGTAGATATCTCCCTTTTGGAATTGTTCTTGACATGTGATGTTTCTTGAATTTCCATCGTGTCTTCTTCTCCGACCACATTTACGCTAATGAGGTTTGCATAGTCGATGTAGTCAATCGCGTTACGGACCATGTTTTCCTTGATGAGCTCTCTATAGACATGTTGCTAGTTCCTTCATTACATTTTGTTGTGTTGTTATTTCCAAGCTCGGTTCGTTTCTTACTATATCTATGCACAAATGGAACATCCATCCGTTTCTTTGCTTTTCACTTATAGGTAGAATTTGAGATTGTAATCACTTTCTATATTCAATGGTGGCGAGTCTCACAATTTGTATCTAATCTGCATAGCTTCTATATCTTTTTGTATTGAATTTGTTGTTCTAAGATTCCCCTTAGTGTCTTTGAATGTCTTGTCCATTGGAATGAGTATTCATGTTATCTCAAAGTTCCTATACTCTCCATTTTCTCCCCATTGTCCATTGTGGTATACTACAGGGGATTTGCTCCATTCAATTGTGGATTTCAATGAATAGTTGGCTAAGTGAAACATAAAAGAAACATAAATGAAACATAAATGAAACAATGTTTATGTACGTCAAGAAGCAATGTGTTGTATTAGGCGAACAAAACAATTGTGAAACATAAAAAAAACATATGTGAAACAACAAAGAAATATATGTGAAATAACCACGTAATGCTCGCATTCGGTGTTTTCCAGTTGACACGTTTTATTCGTAGATAATCACGAGAAGCAATTTTTGTAGAATTTTTTATCATAATTCGAACAAAATAAGCATTTTGAATCTCACAACTGCAGGTTTTTGGATTTGCATGCAAAATTCTTGGTTCAATTCAATGTCAATCTTAGTCAATACACATTGAATCCTAAATTTCAATCAGAAAATCATGAAATATATCTAAACAAGGTATTCTCATAACAAGATAAACATGTCATGTTTTGTTACCTATTTTGGTCTTCTTCTTCCGATATTGAGCTTGAATTGTGATCTCTAACGATCCGATTTTTCCCTCGATTTGTTTTCCTCGTATCATGTGTTTTTATCTTTGTTTTTCGTTAATATTTGGGATTGTATTTTTTATCGAGATCTTCTTTGTGATCAAGCACCGTGAATTTTGGAGGAAATCTTGCAATTCATCGAAGATCTTTGAAGATTGGGTACTTTTGTCCTAATTTGTTTGAGTTTGGTTATTTTTGGGAACAATTGGGCCAGATCGGGTATTTTTGTGAAATATCCGGGCCGGGTGGACATTGTGCGGTATTGGCCATCCAAAATCGGGTATTTATGTCCTTTTCCCTTTTTTACTCCTCCGTCCCAAATATATCGTCTACTATTGTCTTTTGGGATGTCCCAAATATATAGTCTACTTTCTATATTTAATAGTACTTTTTCCATTCTTTTACTATTATAACCCTATTTAATATGCATTTTATAATTTACATTATTCATTAAATAATCAAATCAAGTAAATATTTAACATATTTGTGGTTTTCAATACTTTTCTTAATCGTGAAAAAAGTCAAACGACTATATATTTAGGGACGGAGGAGTACATTTTTTATTTTCATATGCTTAGGGTTAATTCTTTTGAATTTTTACGTTTTTATTTTATTTTCTATCTCCGTCAATCTAATATGAAAGAGTTAGAGACAATTATGAAACAAATTAGAAAGCAAGTAGTACCACAATTTACATACATGTTTTTAATTTGTGATTTATTTGTGGTTTTGCTTTTTCCTATTATGTTTTTTCAGGTCAATTGTGTTTGAAAAGTTAAGAAAATTTGAAAAGAAATTGGTTGGTTTTCATGTTTCAAAACTATTAATTTGTAAATTTATATTGTAAGGTAAAACTTATGACTCATGAGTTACATATATTCTTCTTTGTGTTCTAGAGCTTTTGGGGCATTTTATGCAAAATTCTTGGTTGAAATTTTTGGGGTCACATTGATAAATTTTTAGGGGGAAATTACATATAATACCATCTTTCTAGTAAACATACCACAAAATATGCACTTATTACTTTTGTACCTATTTTTTCTTTATTTATGCTCCTGCATATTTTTTATTATTTTTACGTTTTTCGTTTTTTTTTTGTTCTGTATTGCATTATATGTTATATATGTTGTTTAAATTTATTTCTTTGTTGTTTCTATGTTGTTTCTTTGTTTCTTTGATGTTTCAAAACAACTTTTACCTATTTTTTATGTTGTTTTTTTGTTCATGTATTGTTTTGTACATTATTTCTATTATTTTTGTGTTGTTCTATAATATTTTTATGTTGTTCTAATATTATTATTTTTTTGTTTCCATATAGTGTTCAATGTGTAAATACGGTTTTACATATTTCTAAGCTCTTTTTATTCATGTGGTGTTTCTAATATTTTTACGTTATTTAAGGTTATTTCCATACCGTTTTTAATATTGTTACGGTGTTTCTTTGTTGTTTCCACGTAGTTTTAGATGTTTAAATACAATTTTTACCTATTTTTTAATTCTTTGCTCATATGGTGTTTTCATATTATTTACGGTTTGTTTTCATATAGTTTCTTGGTTGTTCCCATGGTTTTTTTGTTTTCATGCATTGGATCAAAAATTGAATTATGTTTTTTATTCATGTTGTTTCTATAATATTTTTAATATGTTTGGTTTTAACATGTGTTATTTTATGTGTATATTTCTTGATTTTTTAAGATTTCAAGTATAAAATTGATTATTTAATGGAAGCAAAATTTAATTTTTCACTGAAATTTTATTGGAAAAAACATGTTTGAAACATGATCCAAACAATCTTGAAACAACAATGTAAAAAAGTACGGAAATTTTGCGAAGCGTAAATTTGTGTAAAATAGGGCGAGAGCATAAAATTGTCAAATAAAGTACCAGGATGCATAAAATCTGTCACTATTTCCAAAAAATGGGGCAATTGCGTCAAAAACCAAATTTTTAGTGTTCTTTTAAATTGCCTCGATGGATCGATAATTCCCCAAGTCCGATGTTTAAAAGGGCCTAGTCCAAAGGACCCAAGTCAAAGTATATAAGAGCCTTTATCTCGCGTCCTTTTATAACAAAACATAATCCTTAAACCTTATTTAAAACCCTATAAATCCATAATCATATTTTCTCTCTAATTATTGCTTGTTCAAGGTCTAACCCAACAATTATTTGTGTGTTGCGACAAACTCATCAAACAATCAATCACGAGAAGTTGAATATCCTGACAACTTAGAATAAATCAACATCGTTTTGACATCGTCTATGAGAATATATGCCTCAATAAATACTTGGGAGACCTAGAGGTTGGGAAGCTACATTTGGTATCAAAGTTTAGCGTCGGTGTGCATATAAGCGAAAAATAATCAAAAACTCAATACTCGATTCGAAATCACTCATTAAAAATTTGTTTAAGCTCGGTCTATTAATATAACGAACCAAACTTGAACAAATTTTTTTGTTCATAAAATATAAAGCTCGCTCGAACAAGTCTTGATTAGTAAAAAAGAATAAAATATGTGTAAGCATATAAAGCTACTCGAGTTCGATCCGTGTTCATTCAACTAAAGTGGTTTGAGCTTGATTTGATTAATAGTCGAACCAAGCTCAAACACAATTTTTGAAGCTCGATTAAAATTCAAACAAAGTTGAACAAAATTATATTCAGAACACTCGATTCGTTTACACTGTTAATATTATTGGCCCATTTTGTGTTGTCCATTTATTAATAATACAAGGCCCACAAGTGCGGCCCTACTTATGCAACAGCCCAACATGTGATCGATCCGGTGTTCGGGTTGTGGGTTCGGATTGCGGGATCGAATGTTATATCTCAGGATCCTATATTCGATCTTGTCCGTCCGATCTTGCTTCCTCATCCCAGTTGTTGGTTAACCCTTTAAAAGGTGCCCTAACCCAAACCCTAATTCATTATCGATTTTCTACTTCTCTCCTACTCTCTCGAACTCTCCATTGATCTCGTGCTTTTATCTCTCTCTAGAAATCTCACCCTCTCGTGATATTTCGACGGAGTGATTCGTGGGTGTACCTGTGAGATCTGAGTGTTCTCTTGTTAGTTCACCTACTCTGTGGACAAACTCTGTGGTTTTCTTCGTGAAATAGGGTTTGTGGGTTGAGGCACTTTTCTAGGGTTTACGGGGTTGTTCGGAAGATCCTTGGTGGGTTTCGAGGGCTTTTGTGGCGTGGCTTTGTGGGTGCTATCTTGAGGCTCTCTGGTTGATTCTTTGGTGACTACAGTGGTTTAAGGGGGTTCTTGGTCCCGAGCCGAATCATTTTCTATATTCGATTTTGGGTTGTTGCCTACATATTCTTTGTGTTATATTTCCTTGTATTTCTGTATTGAGTTGTATTTTAATTTTCAGCAAGAGTCTAGAGTACTTTGTTGTATAATAGGTTCTTGAGTCTGTAATATTTGATATCGGTACTACGTGTATCGATCTATTAGAGGCAGATAGATACCCAACAGTGGTATCAGAGCACCTATCTGCCTCGTGGTGGGTTGGTGCTTCTGGTTCGTGCTGGATCTTGGTGATTCTTGGCTCCTGGTGATCTCTGTGACTGGTTGATACCCAGGACTTGCTCCTGGTTGTAAGGAATATTCTTTTCTCCCTCCTCTGTATTTTTTTGTTAGTAGTAGTTTTAGGGAAACCCTAGCTTCAACCCTCTTGACCTGTGCCACGGCGCAGTGGAATCTGAGTGCGAGGGGATCCACCCTAGGGCCTTACGCTTTCTCTTGGACTCTGTGTGGTCCTTTTATTGCTTTCCATTGGACTCTGTGTGGTCCCTTGTTGTTCTCTGTTGGACTCTGTGTGGTCCTGATTTGCCTGCTGTTCATTTTATTGTTGCATTTTCTTGGACTCTGTGTGGTCCACCTACATTCTTTTGCTTTTTCCCCTCGTGATTTCTTGTGTACTCTCTGAATTACATGTCTTATCCGTGTGATATATTCTTGATTATATCCGTGATAATGATTTGGTGTTTAAATATCACTTGGAACCCTTCAATGGAAAAACTGATTTTTCTATTTGGCAACAAAAGATGAAGGGCATTTTGATTCAACAAAAATGTTTTAAAGTTGTTGAACATAATGATAAAGATCTTCTTTGAAATTAAAGTTGAACTTGATGAGTTTGCTTATTCATCCGATTATCCTAAACCTTTCGATTCTGTGTTAAGAAAAGTTGGCAAATTGTCAAGTGCCAAGGAATTGTGGAACAAGTTAGAAGAACTTTTTCTTTGAAACTTCATTACCTTCCAAACTTGTTCTTACTTGAAAAGTTTTTTAGATTTAACCTTGACTTGACAAAAGATATGGATGAAAACCTTGATGTTTTTACAAAATTGATACAAGATATCAAGTTGACCGTAGTGATAAAAACATTGATGATTATACCCTATTGTGTTGCTAAATGCCATCCCGATTATATCTTGATGTGAAATCGCCATTAAGTATGGTAGAGATTCAATTACCCTTGATCTGTGATTAATGGCCTTAAGAGTAAGGAATTAGATCTGCGAAAATATCTAAGGGAATGAACAGGGCCAGGGAAGGTTATGCATGTCGGGGTAGACCTCAAAACAGGAAAAATGGGAATAACAATAACAATAAATCGGGTAGAAAGAGAAGCGAAAGGGTAGGTCTAATTCTAGACCTAGGAATAACAGAAATGTTATAATTGTGGTGAGCGTGGTCATTACATCAAAGAGTGCAATAAACCGGGAACAACTGAACAATAACCAAAACAATAACCAACAACAAAACCAAGCCAATGACTCGTGAACTTGACTACTTCTAATGATCATATGGGTGATGTGTTTATGGTGCATGAGTTGCTGATTACTGTGCCTTCAAATGCTTTCGATTATGAATGGCTAATTGACTCAAAGATGCACATTCCATATGACACCTTTTAAACATTTGTTTAATACTTATGCTTCAGTGCAAAATGGATCTGTTTCCATGGCTAATGATAAAAAGTGTCAAGTGATTGGTGTTGGTACTGTGTGTTTGAAACTTGATACTGGTTATGTTTTGACTCTCAATGATGTAAGGCATGTTCCTGATTTATCCAATAATTTGATATCATGTGCTATGCTTGAATATGATGGCTATGAGGGAAGATGGGGGAAGGGTGTTATGAAACTCATGAGGGGTTCTATGATTATTGCAAAAGCTGAAAAGAACAGAAATCTTTATGTTTTACATGCTAAACATGATTCTTATGTGCCAAATTCTGTGAATGTTGTAGCTAATCCTGTGTCAAATGACTTGACTGATTTGTGGCATAAAAGACTTGGTCACATTAGCTCTAAAGGTCTTGACATTCTTCAGAATAAGGGTTGCTTTGGTAAAAACAAACTTGATGCTTTGTCTTTCTGTGAATCATGTGTGTATGGCAAACATCAAAGAGTCAAGTTCCCCTCCCCTACTAATCCAAAACAATCAGCTAGTACTGAATTGCTTGAATACTTGCATGCTGATGTTTGGGGTCCTCTTTCGTGCTGCTTACTCATGGAGGAAATAGATATTTCTGTCCATAATTGATGATTTTTCCAGGAAAGTTTGGGTGTTTTTAATGAAGAATAAATCGATGTTTTTGATAAGTTTAAAACTTGGAAAACTCTCATTGAAAACCAAACGCAAAAGGATTAAAGTTTTGAGAAGCGACAATGGCACGGAATTTTGCAATCAATTAATGGACAATCTTTGTGATGAATTTGGTATAAAAAGGCACAAGTCTGTGCCTATTCACCTCGGCAAAATGGTGTTCTTTGAAAGGATGAATAGAACACTTTTAGAAAGAGTGAGGAGCATGTTTGCTACCTCCGGGATTTCTAAGAGGTTTTGGGGAGAAGGCTGTCAGTAGTGACAACCTATTTAATCAATAGGTCCCCCTCGAGTCCCCTTGGAAGGGAAATACCCTGAAGAGGTGTGGGTAGGAAAAAGGCGTGGATTTTTCTAATTTGAAAATCTTTGGATGTGATGCATTTATGCATCAAAAGATGACAAATTAGAACCAAGGTCTATAAAATGTGTTTTTATTGGCTACCCTGAAGGGGTTAAAGGCTATAGACTTTGGAACAGAGGAAAACCTGGTTTTAAAACTATAATTAGTAGGGATGTGTTATTCAATGAACTTTAATTCCCTTGCTTTGTGCATCCTTCTCCTCAAACTGTTTTAAAAAATGATACTACTCCAAATGAGGTGGAGCTTCCTTATGTTTCTCCTAATATTCTTTATTCTCTGTGATTCTCATATCAATGATGCTTTGTCATCAATGTGAATGATAATGATGTGCATATTGAATATGACACTCGGCATGACAATGTGCATGATTTGCATGATGACTTTCCTGATGTTAACACTGGAAATGAATCAGTAGTGATGCTCATGATGAATTAAATGATTATGTGTTGACTAGGGATAGAACTAGGAGACATGTTAGAATCCCAAACAAATTTTCTGATTTTCACATGACATCTTATGTGTTTTTTACGTGTTTGAATCCATTGATGGTTCTGAGCCAAAACCTTCTCTCAAGCTATGAATTACATTGAATCTACTAAATGGCTAAGTGGTATGCATGATGAAATGACTTCTCTGCATGTTAATAACACATGGATTCTTGTTCCTAAACCCCTAACTGCTCTATAGTTGATTGCAAATGGCTTTACAAGGTTAAACAAGAATCAAAGGTGTTAGGTTCAAAGCTAGATTAGTTGCTTTAAGGGTTTTACTCGAGAAGAAAGGGATTGATTACCGAAATTTTTGCACCGTTGTTAAATTTATTCTTGTGAGAATTATGCTTGCTCTTGTTGCTCAATTTGATTGGGAATTGAAAGCAGTTGGATGTTAAAACTGTTTTCCTTCGTGGTGACTTGGATGAAATTCTTTTTATGAAACAACTGAAGGTTTTGAGGATAAATCAAGCCTAATTTTGTCTGTTTGCTCCAAAAATCTTTGTATGGTCTAAAACAGTCTCCAAGACAAGAGAATAAAAAAAATTTGATCAACGTATGCTTGATTTAAAGTTTAGAAGAAGCCAATTTGATCATTGCCTTTATTTTAAACTTGATGATAAAAATCTTGTGTTTCTACCGATGTATGTTGATGATATGTTACTTCTTTGGACCTTGCATCAAATCCATTGATCATGTTAGAAATTTTCTAAGTCTAAATTTGACATGAAATACTTAGGTGATGCTAAAAGATTTTGGGGATGAACATTGACAGGGGACAGTCTAAATGTCATTTATTTGCATCATCCTCTTATATAGAAAAGATTTTTACGGAAATTTTCTATGTCTAATGCTAAATCTGAATGTGCCTCTTGCCTCTCATTTTTTAAGTAAGTAAGAACAGTCTCCTAAGATCAACACGAAATCTATGATATGCAAGACATTCCTTTCGCTAACGATATTGGATCGTGATGTACTTAATGGTGAGCACTAGGCCCGATATAGCCTATGATGTTTCTTGTGTGAGTAGATACATGTCCAATATCTGGTATGGTGCATTGGAATCTTTGTTAAATGGTTGTTAAGATATCCGAGGCATTTCTTATTACACCTTGTGTTTTTCTAAGTGTGAAAATGGTGTTGTTTTAAAAGGATATGTGGATTCCAACTATGCAAATGATAAAGATAACATAAAATCAACAACTTCTTATGTTTTTACTTTGTGTGGTTCTTGTATAAGTTGGAAATCTCAACTACAACACATTGTGGCTCTGTCTCACCACGAAATCGAGAATATGTTGCGATTCTTGAGGCTTTAAAAGAAGCCTTATGGCTAAAAGGACTTGTTTAAAAATTGGTTTTCTAAAACAAAATGTTGTTGTATTTTCGACTCCCAATCTGGTATTGACTTTGTAAGAACCAGTTTTCATGACAGAACAAAACATATTGATGTTAGATTTCATTTTATAAGGGATATTGTTTCTAAAGGCCTTATCTGTCTTGAAAAAGTGGCATCCGAATACAATCCGGTGATATGGGTACTAAGTGTCTACCTTTATCAAAGTTCAAAACTTGTTTTAAAATACTAAATTTTGACACCGGTGATTAGTTACCCTGTTAGTTACCCTCTTTGTTGGGTTGAACGATTCTTGTGTGTTTGTTGAATCCAAAACTGTTGAGTTAATGTTTGCTATGTGCTTATCTTTCAATTCATAGAACTTGACTTGATGTGTGCTTGTTGAGATCCTTACTAAGTTATAGAAAGCTTAAGTGCTTCGTAACTCAAGTCCTTCCTATCTTTGTCTTTGGAAGGCAAAAGGCGATGATGATGACCAGTTTAAAAGTCCCTTGTATGTCTTATGAATCATAATGAGCCAAAGGTGGAGATTGTTAGTATTATTGGCCCATTTTGTGTTGTCCATTTATTAATAATCCAAGGCCCACAAGTGCGGCCCATTATGCAACAGCCCAACATGTGATCGATCCGATGTTGCAGGTTGCGGGTTCGGATTGCGGGATCCGAATGTTATATCCGCGGATCTATCTTGATCTTGTCCGTCCGATCTTGCTTCCTCATCCCGTAGTTGGTTAACCACTTTAAAAGGTGCCCTAACCCAAACCCTAATTCATTATCTCGATCTTCTACTTCTCTCTCTACTCTCTCGAACTCTCCATTGCTCTGTGTTTTTATCTCTCTCTAGAAATCTCACCCTCTCGTGATATTTCTGAGTGATTCGTGGGTGTACCTTTGAGATCCGAGTGTTCTCTTGTTAGTTCACCTACTCTATGGACAAACTCGTGGTTTTCTTCGTGAAATAGGGTTTGTGGGTTGAGGCACTTTTCAGGGTTTTGGGGTTGTTCGACTGGAAGATCCTTGGTGGGTTTCTGAGGGCTTTTTGTGGCGTGGCTTTGTGGGTGCTATCTTGAGGCTCTCTGGTTGATTCTTTGGTGACTACAGTGGTTTAAGGGGGTTACTGGTCCTGAGCCGAATCTTTTTCTATATTTGGTTTTGGGTTGTTGCCCTACATATTCTTTGTGTTATATTTCCTTGTATTTTTTATTGAGTTGTATTTTAATTTTCAGCAAGAGTCTAGAGTACTTTGTTGTATAATAGGTTCTTGAGTCTGTAATATTTGATATCGGTACTACGTGTATCGATCTATTAGAGGCAGATAAATACCCAACAACACCCATGTGCATATTAACACGAGGACTTTGCTAAAATACGGCCCCTTTTTTTACTGCAGCATTTCTTCACCAGTTGGGCCGATCTATTTTTATAATATTGTGTCATGAGAATGAAAAGTGAGAGCTATATATTCTAATGGCCATCACCGTACTTTTGTCTCCATTTCTCAACTTATTATAAGCACAAGTTTATGCAACTTTTGTATGCATCAAGCTAGGAACTTGAGCTTGTTTAGTAGTTAGTACAATATATCACAATACAAGTGTGCAGTTCAAAGAGATTATAATCTAACATAAAATTAATTCCTGAGTGACATATCCTGGGAGCATCATTACTCGTGCAATAAGCATGCAACAAACTTCATCAGTGTAGAGAATAAATAACTTCATAGATTGGTGGGGGACATAAATCAGATAATAAACAACTTTATTCTCATTTGTTTTACTTTCAAGTGCACAAATCTGTAAGGAACAATTATAGCCCCTCAATTCCTTCAACCCCATCACTTGTTTCCTTGTCGTTTGTCTCTTCTAATTCCTTCAGTAATTGTTATTGTAGAATTGTGATATCAGATAATATGCTTTAAAATTAGGGATAATTACAAAAACTACACTTGAGATTTGGGTCAATTACAAAAAAATACCCACAGTTTTTTGAAAATTACCAAAAAAAAAAAAAAAAAACTGAGATTTGATTATGTATTACATTTTAATTTACCCCTTCATAAGCGCAGAAACTAGAGTCATCAAAGTGATTGGTCGGGCAGGGCGTGTGACGGCCTATGGGGCCAAAGGGGAAATCGGTGGGCTAGAATTTCTTCGAATCGCTATTTTGGGGAGCCACCAACCCGTGTACTAAAAATACACTAAAATCGCTTTGGGCCAACTGGTCGCCCGTGTTTAGGCCTACAAAATCGTGCCCATCCGGTCCTATTCTTTGGCGGGTCTAGCCCATTTCGTCAGTGGCCATTTTTGACATTTCTAGCAAATAAAACAGTTCAATCACCTGCTTACATTTGTAGAGATATTGCAATCACACCCCTACATTAACATAAAATCAAATCTCATGGTTTTTTTTTTTGTAATTTTCAAACATCTTTAGGTTTTTTTCGTAGTTAACCCAAACATCAGGGTAGTTTGTAAGTATCCCTTAAAATTATAAAGGAAAAGAAGAGTAACTCAAGAACAATAACAAAGTAACAAACATAGTAACATACCAAGGACTAATCCAAGTAACTTACTAAAACAAAATTTGGCCACACAGAATACTACTCAATGACAAACTAGGAGATCATCAATATTCAAATCAAACAAACTACATTAAATATCAGCACACCCAAAAAAAAGAAAAAACAAATCTTTTCAGAAATGTATGACAGACACATTGTACTCCACAGAGGCATCCCCTGTCTTAGGATCAAACCAAACTGTATGTGCCAATGCATATCCCCTCCCAAACCTAAACAATCCACTCCCACCCACAATCGGCATTTCTCTTACATCATCAACCACATGGTTTCTCCCAACCATGCTAATGCTACTCCCATTGTACTTCCCTTCTGTGAACCCAAACGTTACGACCATTAGCAACGCCATGTCATTTTGTGCGGCCATGGCGTACGTTCCTTGTGCTCTCCCGACGACCTTGGAATCGCGCTCCGGCCCTTGTGTCAACGCGTCGTCTATCATGAATGTCGTCCCGAAGCCAAATCCATCTCCGATTATTTTCATTGCAGTTGGATTCTTGCCGCTGAGCTTGTCCTGGAAGTAGAAATGGAGGTGGGATGTTTTCTCCATTCGTGTCATTGTTATGGTTTCGAGTAAGTTTTCGGAGAAGCTGGTTATGGAAGAAGTGATTGGGATTGAGATAAGCAGGAAGTTGAAGATGAAGAGAGTGTGACTATGAGAAGAGGCCATTTTTGAGTGTGGTTTAAGTGGGATGGGGTCAAGTGATTTATAAAGGGGTTATTTTGTGCTTTTAGGTTCTTTTGGGTATTTGATGATATGCCTTTTTGCAGGGAAGAAATTATTGCCCCCATTCATAAATGTTGTGCACTCCAACATGTAGCATATGAGTATGAAGTTGGAAAAGTTTGCTTTCTTTTTAAGTTAATATTGCTTTAGTTCTTTCTTGCTCTTCTTTTTGGTGTAATATGTGACAGGAAGTGGATGCTTGAAGTATACTCATGTTTATTTAATTATTCAAGGGCTGAAAAAAAGGACAAAGTTATGTTTTTTTTTTTTTTTTTGTATCTTGAGCTAGTATGCATAATAGTTCCATAATTGGATCCTAGTCACCACTAGGAACAGAGTACGAGGTAATAGCGACGAATATATTTTGAATTATACGACAAGTTAAAAATTTGTGAGGGACCAAAAAGCTTAAATTGCATCAAGATATACATATAAAACTTAAGATCACAGATAACTGAGAAGGGATAAAAAGGGCTAAAGAAACTAACTAAATTACTTGAACTCAACTCGAAATCGACCAATAAAACCTCAACATTAACATAATACACTCTTTTCATTTGATAACATGTATTAGACTCGAACTTGATATATTTTTAAAAAATATGTATATAAAATTCGATTAACTAAAACTCGTTCAAGTTAGATTTAATTAATAATTAAACCAAACACAAACACAATTTTTGATGCTCGTTAAATTATCAAATCAGTTTTAACAATTCTTTACACAAAAAAATATCAACAGTAATATATTTGATTCTACTCAATTCGTTTACGCCCGGTCCCTATGGACAAATCACCGACTATTTTTGTTTTTACATGTAGTCTGAACTAAAATAGTCTGGGTCAAGTTCCGTCTGTTGTTGAACCAGTTGCGCGTACAAAAGGTGGTTCCATGTGTCGGGACACCAGCAACACACCAGTGGGTGCAGTCCATGCCCTTGTAGCCATTGGAGGTGCTGGGGTGCCCATCTTTCCTTAACTGGGAAAGTGTGGTTATGTCAATAAATGAACAGAGTTTGAAGATGATATGTTACTACTCAAAGTCTCTTTCACAACTTTTGCTGCTAATGGCACACCAGTTGGATATGTTGATCCTGTTAGAGGCCTTGTCTCCTTTGAGCAATTCCTTACTCCTGGTTCATTCCATTCCGCGCCTCTAAAAACATAGAGATAGATAATGATTTGAATATATATAAATACTTATTTTTCTTCATCAAGTATACATCATAAAATGAAAGCACATAATTTTTTTCTTTCTTATTTGTTTATGTAAGAAATAATAAGGGATAATTACAAAGGGGCCCTTGAGGTTTGTGCTAATTACAAGAAAACCCAAAGATTTTTTAAAATTGCAAAAACCCACTAGGTTTGATTTTGTCTTAAATTTGAATTTAAGTTGTACCTGTAATATTTCTAGAAATATCAGGGAGCTTTAGAAAAAAAAATTCTTATAAAAAAGAAAAATGTAAGACGAAATCAAACCCGGAAGGGATTTTTTATAATTTTGAAAAACCTCTGGGATCCAATTAATTTGCAAAGGTTTTTGATGTGAGGAGGAGTTAAGTGGGGTGGTTTTTGGGTAGAAAATCACCCACAACACATTTATACATTTTATGCTAGTTCTGAATAAAAAGTGCACGTGTCATTCATCCAATACAGTGGAATATGAACGTGAATGAGAAATATGGACTCTTTATTAAGAACTTTGTGTCCAAAACCTCATCAATTGTGATTGAGTTTGAAACTTTGAATGGAAGTTAGTCAGAAACACAGTGATTCAACCATAGCAAAGGATCAAGTTCAACTTCCTCATGTAGGTTATATTTAGAATCTAGCAATTTAATTAATTTCTACATTTCTCAAGAAAATTAGACATTACTTAACACATGTTGAAAATATGTTGGATTGAAATTGTTGTTATAGTGGTTAAACCTGTAATGGGCCGGAGAGACTCCTCTAAAGAAAATTTTGGTCTGATAAGTATTCACATCTGAGTCCACCCATTTAGCCCATGTCATTAGAGCTTTCGTAAAAGCAACCATACGATCCATATCTTCCATAATTACCCCATCGTCTTCAATATAATCCCACCTGCAATTCACACCAATAATTCTTTCTTTAAATTCAAATGAAAAGACTTGAAATTATCTAGGTATCAAGGAACTTAGAGCCTTAAATTGGAATTAAAATAGGTTTAATTTTAAAAAACAACCTTGATATTTAATCCAATTACAAAAATAAAATACTTATCTTCAAAATTATGAATAGCCCCTAGACATTTGTTTCTATTTTATAAAATCGCCCCTCAAGAGGGACGATAATATTTGTAATTTACCCATCATTTCCAATTCTACGAGGTGAATTTCAAGAACAGAGAAATTATATGGTATTTATAGATTGTTTTTTGGAGACGTACGGTTGCTTAATTCCTCTACGGTACCACCAAAGCCAAGTGTTGAAGATTAAAACATCGGCTTGCTTCCATAATTCTCCATTTTTAAGAGAATCCAGCTTCAACACTCGCCCAAATTGCTCCGTTTCGATGTCTACTAAATAATGAGAAGTGAAGTATGCAATTGAAACTCCACAGTCCTGTTAAATGATCGATCACGTATTAATTCTTTTTAATACCATGTTCGTAGTACAAATTAACCAACATAAAATTGTGTAATAAGAAGAAGAAGAAGAAAAAAGAAGGACCTGAAATGTAACAGTGGACATTGACTCATTAGCCTCGTGTGTGACATTTGATCCGTACGAGGCTGTGTAGAGAAGACATGTAAGAGACTGCCATTGATTCAGACTAATTGAGTCCCCTGTAAATATCACTTTCTTGCCCTTTAATATCCTCATAAACTCTACTCCATCGAATCTGTTAAATTTTTTGCAAGAAAATAAATAATTAAAAAAAAGAGTGAGTTTATTACATTTGGCAAGTAAATAGAGCTAATTCTTGTTAAGCATTTACACCACAATTTCAGTCGTCACAAAAGAGAAAAAAAATAAAAAATTGGATGATGAACAAGTTTATATATGCACATCTAAAAAATCAACAGCACCTGTTTATCTTATATGGTGTGCATAGTCATACTAATAGTGCAAACTGAAAAATACTCAGGTATTGTTGCGACTGATACATAAAAAGAGACCTAATTCATGGCTCATGAGCACATAAAATGAAATTGTCAACTATTCACAAGCCTGAAACGCTCCTACACCCATTGCATAGTAGTATCATATCGCCCTCTTAATTTATTTCACTATATATAATATATTAATGAAGTTTTTTTCAACCTTGTTACAAAACTAAGATTACATCTTTATTGTAAATGATAGAATTTTTGTGAACTCTACTTTATGTCCCTATAAAGGAAGAACTTCCACAAACATAATGAGAAATAATTGATCGATTTTTGGGATCATTAAAAAAAGAAACCTTGAAGTTTAATTTGTCTTAAATTAAATGAGGTAATGTAATATTTCTATAAAACTCGTAGGGGTTTGAAATTAATATTGTTTTTACTTAAATTCAAGACCTCAACACTCCACTTGCAAAAAAAAAAAAGGCATAAGACAGAAGAAACAATGATCTTGTAAGCAAAGAGAAAAACAGACAATTAAAAGTTTGAGGATGAGAAGAGAGAAGTGAATGTACCTAGGCAAATCACAATCATTGGGTTGCCATCTGTACTTAAGGTATTGATCATCAGATCTACCATACTTTATGCAGTCAAATTCCTTTCTAATGAATGGACATTTCCTTGAGTTGAAAAGAGGGTAACTTTCATCATATACCCACTTTCCTTCATAAACATTGCACCCCTTTTGCTTCACATATGCTGAGCAAAGACCCGTATATAGTACAACATATAATGAAGCAAGTATAAGCATACAGCTGCATATTCTTCTCCCCATCTTAAAACTTTTTGTCACAAAAGACTAACTCACACAGGTTTATGTCATAATATGACATGATCATGAAGAAATAGTATTAACGTTATTTCATCAGAGAGAGAGAGAGTTCATGAATTTACCAACTTGATTTTAATTAATTAAACGTAGCCAATCCCTAGGAATTTAATTATGTAAGTAAATCAAGCAAGGTTTGCTATTTTTATTCGTGGTGAACATGATTAAGCTTTGACTTATGCAGTTCCATTACTAAAATAATTATAATATTCGTTAGTGATTAACCACTCATATCAAATGTTCAAATAGTTTACATGTTACGAGATCCCAACAACAATAGAATGCTAAGTTTATCGATGAGTAAATAATTTAAGATTTTATTATGATATACTGATTTAGATTTGATGAAAATAATATTTAAATTCAGAATTTCATATCTATCTACATCGAGTTTGTAGCTGAAGTTGGATCATTCACTATTTACAAAGGTGTTTCAAATTCTTTCTCTGTTTCTTTAAAACTTATCCCTCTCTAACCACTTCTCTCAACTTATTATGAAAAAAAGTAGAATTTCCTATCTAATATCCATCAAATTTTAATGCAAAACATAACATAATTATAAACTAACGAAAAACTACACAAGATGTTGCTTATGAGTTCAAAACTCATTATATTATGACGCAATTTGACGTTATGGTTTGAAATTACTAGATCCCATTCTTTTATTATCTAATTGCACTTTGTGAGTCACCTCATATTCATAACTACTAAACCACGAGTCTTGGTGATTTAATTGGTATCACTCACTATTTTTGTAAGAGTGTTGATCAAAACCTGATTGTTTGAATTACTTTTATCCCCTTCTATCTACCAATGTTTTAAATATCATACCGACGATCAAACCTTGGTTTTTCTTTGGTTCTAATACAAAAATGAAAAACCAAAGATTGTAAAATCCGGTTTAGCTTAACCTGGTTTTGAATCTGGTTTGACGGTTTTGGTAGTGTGAATGGTTTTGATTGGTATATAATCGAAAAAATGGTATTTTTGGGTCGTATCGCATCAACCGACCACCGTTATCCGTATATCGGTTCAATCGATCGATACGGTAAGATATTTAAAACAACGCTATCTACTCCTCCCAACTTATTAAAAATAAATTATAAATAAAAATCTTATAACCACTAAAATCGTAGTTTTTAATGATCTCATTCATTGTTTCCCATATAGAGCTACTGTTATAATTTGTGGTCCCAAATTATTAAATAATTTGAACTTTGAACAACCGATGTTGTAACCGATGTTACAACACATTTTTTGACACCGGTATTTACGCACAAAAAAATAAAAACACAACGATATTAACGTGGTTCGGATTAACCAATCCTACTCCACGAGACCACGCCCGAGAAAAATAATTCCACTAATAATAAAGGTTCACAGTACAATAATTGGACTTAAACAATTTAAAGACTCCTCTTTGAATCGTCGCCATTCTTGAACTCCCTTTATTTTCGCCGAAATTATTCTTCCGAGAATTCGCTTCAATGAAATCCCTTCAGCATTTGGGCCGCCTCCAAATTACCGTCTTCCTCCCGAAGACTCACATTCTTCTTCCCCGAAGAATGTATTAAAGCGTAACTTGAACACAAAAATGATTATTTGATCCAACTCGAACAACTCTCCAAAGAAAGACTTTGAAGAACACAAGTATAACTATCTTTGGAGCGCACAAAAGCCGATGCCTTTCAATTTTAATTTCTCTCGTCTGTATCGTTTTTCTCTCGTCAAGGCATAAAAACAATCTGTGACTTGTTGTGTATTTATACACACCATCAAATTCTAATCCTAATCCTATAGGACGTGTAGCAATAGTTATCCTACTAGAACTCTAATTACATCAAGACACATATTGAACAAAGGCTCTTAATATAAGTAAAGAAAGTCCACTCCTTTGTATAAATATCCGGACTCCTCCTTTGTATATGCCTCTGCCTTTGCACATTGACCATGTTTGTTAATCTTTTTACTTGAACATTAATTCCACCACGTCATAGAAGTCAATGACCTGCACATGACAAATAATCACCAAAAATATTTGACAAAATATGGCAATTATATAAATAAGTCTAAAAAATAGACTTAACAATCTCCCACTTTGTCATTTTTGTCAAAACAATAATCAATACAATTAGCAATGCAAAGTAATCCAATGTGTATAACTCCCCCTCAATCAAATCATTCTCCCCTTCAATCAAATATTATCATTCTATAAATAAAAATGTATAGCTCCCCTTCAATCAAATATTATCATCCTATAAATAAAAAAAACTGAACCTCGTTTCTCCATCGAACGTCATTGGCCTTCATATTTTCCAAGGCAAGAGAAAGAGAGAAGAAGAAAAATAATAAACAAAAAATAAAAAAAATGTCTAATGCATGAATGCAAATCACATGCAAATTATGCACGCAAAAATAAACATGTCAATTTTTATTAGGCGGATTTAAAAGAATTCAAATATATGACCAACAATCCAAAATTTCCTAATAAATCTTACAAGCCAAAGTCTCCACAATCTTTCAATACTCTTGTTTCTTTTCCTTTTTTCTTTTTTGCTAGGACGTTAGAGGCATTCTTCCACTAGGTTTAAATTTTGAATTTCCTTTCAAAAACTCCTATGGTGGTTTCCCATACTCATATTTGTGCTGTCGGTTTACGTAAAAGACAAACATGGGGCTCATGAATGCTCCTAGTTACTAAGTAGCAACATATAGAGGAGTATAACCTCGATTGATCCATTTTTTTATACTCATTTTTGTACCGCCGTTTTACATAAGAGACAAACATGGGGCTCATGAATGCTCCTAGTTACTAAGCAGCAACAACTAGAAGAGTATAACCTCAATTGATCCCTTTTTTTAATATACAAGAAGCAATATTGAAATCATCAAGATTCTAAAAATTTGGACAGCTTAAATTGATCATTTCGGATAGAGGTCAAAAAAAAGATTTCAAGGAAATCCAAATTAATATATTACCATTATGCAGCATGTCTAATGCAATCCTAAATGATGCGTAAAAAATAAAATAGAACCTATCAAACTACAAGAATGCAATACAACACGCATCACATAATGCAAATATCCAACAACTTTCTTAAAGAAATAAATCTTTCTGCCTCTATAGCCTTGGTTAATATGTCAGTCATATTGTTCTTAGTCGAAACATGCTCAATTAATATTGTTCCACTCTCAACAAATTCTCTAATAAAGTGATTCCATGCATCAATGTGTTTTGCCTAAGAGAGATGTGTTGAATTTTTGGAAATATCATACGCACTTAACCCATCACAAAATACATTCACATATTTTTGAAGATTTTCAAAAGAAAAATTCACACTTTTCAAAGAAAGTAGAGGGGCATAATTGGATGAAGATATGATATTGTTATCAAGTAAGAGGCACTTCCTTGGAGTACTCTGTAATGAACAATTTCTCGATCAGGATAACATATCTATCACTTTTTTTAGATTTTAAAGCGGTTTCGGAGTTTCATGTCGAGGCCATCGTTTTGCAAAAATGGGTTGCGACATGGAATTTTCCTTATGCTTGATGCTTCCCGAACGACATGTATCCTCAAACTTCATCAACTACTCAATTTTGTGGTTCATATAATTGGTATCTTCCCGGACTCATTTGTGACATGAATGGTGATGCTCCAACCTATAAATGATTATTAGGACATCTTTTTCCTTGCAAAACACACTTGTTAGTTTTGTCAAAAACTTCACATAATTTTTTTTGTAAATCGACAACGAGATTTTGATCACATAATTGACTAATCTTGATCAAATTTTCATTCAAACCATCAATCAATAACACATTTTCAAGTCTAGGTAAGCCATCAATATTAAGAGTGCCTATTCCCATAATTTTCCCTTTCGCCCCATCCCCAAAAATCACAAAACCTTCATCTAATTTTTGAAAATTAGACAAGTTATTCCTATCAGAAGTCATGTGCATAGAACAACTACTATCAAAGTACCATGAAGGACTTGTGCATGCTTTTATGGATTACATATGAGATCAGATTTCCTTATTCATATTCTACGAGGAAAATCACCTTTGAAATAACTTTCAACCCTAAGTGTTTGTCTTGGAGCAAACTGGGGGCCATGTTGGAAATTTCTGGAAAATAATTTTTGAACATGCTTACCATACCAAAGATCATTATGCAATTTGAAACAATTAGCACGAATGTGACCAACAACATTGCAATAATGACAAGTAGGAACAAACCTTTTACGTTTTGGTTGTTGAACAATAAAATTCTTACCAGATTGTGGAATCGGGGTATTTGAATTTGCACCTTTAATGAATTGAATATCATCTTTTGGATCCTTTTTTGAGTTGGAGCTTTCACCAATATAACCCAAGCCTTGACGATTTCCTCCCAATTTACCAATCGAGAGGATCTCATTAAGCTTGGTTTTACCAGTGTTCATCTTAGATAAAGAAACCTTAGCATCTTTCAATTCATCCAAAGTGTCTTCAAGTGTCTTGTCTTTTTCTGCAATCTGTTCCCTGCAGTGTTGAATCTCATGTTCCAACATCGCATTCCGACATGAGAGTTCAGTCCTTTCTTCAAGGGACTTGTTCGTACAATGAATCTCCATGAATTTTTCGAACATCTGCTTGTACATAACTTGGACATCCTCTTCACTAGGAACATCATTCTCGCTGCTATAATCAGAATATGAATCAATCAGTTCATCAATACTTGAGTTCTTATTACTTTTTAATACAAGAATCGAACTGCCGTAAATCGATTTTATTGGTGTCGAATCGATGTTGCAACATGACTTGCGACATGGTATTTTCCAGAAAAATCAGTATGCCCGTGATCCAGAATCGTGATGAGTGCGGCATGACTGCTCACTGCTTCTTTTTCATCTTGTGAATCCTCTGATTCTACATCGCTCCATGTGGTGTTTAAGGATTTGCCTTGTTTTTT
This sequence comes from Rehmannia glutinosa, assembly GCA_016081115.2. Lineage (NCBI taxonomy): Eukaryota > Viridiplantae > Streptophyta > Magnoliopsida > Lamiales > Orobanchaceae > Rehmannia > Rehmannia glutinosa. Next base: position 81,444,320 of record CM071925.1, on the reverse strand, counting down.
GAGAGTGTTGGCACATTCGACTTGTATGTAACCATATCCTTGACATTCCCTACATTGGATTTGCTTGTTTTTCCTGCTAACACTTGAAGAAGAAGGATTAGAAGCACTTTTATTATTAGGAAAACTTGAATTCTTACCAGTTTAGATTTTTGATTTTCTTCCATCCACTTCAAGAATTTCCCAAAATTCTCTTCAAGAAAATTTCTTTGCATCGGCCATGCCAAAACCTCGATGTTGCGACATCGGCTAGAATGCAATCCCTATGTCTTTCGCCTCTTGTTTTAGCAATGATTCATCTCATATGTTTGAAGAGACCCCATGAGTTCATCAAGACGCATTTGAGTAATGTCTTTGGCTTTTTCAATTGACGCCACCTTACTTGAGAATATATTTGGCAATGATCTAAGTGTTTTCTTTACCAACTTTGTATCGAAATATTTCTCACCTAGAGCATAAGATTCGTTTGCGATGTCACAAAGTTTGGCATTGAAATCGCAATAGTTTCATCTTCCTCCATTCTAAGAGTCTCAAATTGAGTTGCAAGAATGCGGAGTTTAGAAAGCCTAACTTGAGCGATTCCATGTGCTTTCTCTCGAGTATATCCCAAGCTTCCTCGCGTTTCACGATTTGCAATAAGCTTTGAATTGATTGGCGTCAACGGCACTAAAAATCACTTTTAAGACTTTGAAATTGTCATGAACCAATTCGATCTCATCGATCGTCCAAAGTGATCTCACTTTTGGGACAATTCCCTTCTTCTCGTTTTTCGTAGTTGGATGTTCCCATCCATTCACAATCGATTCCCAGGCTTTTTCATCCACAGATTTGATAAAGGCACGCATCGAGCTTTCAATAAGAGAAATTTGAACCTTCTAATAACGGTGGGCGAACAACGGAACCTCCTTCGCGTAGTAGACTCATCTTCACAAATAATGGCAACAATTTAATCCAAGATCAAAACCAAGTATATCTGGTAACCCGCTCTAGATGTCACTTGTTATAATTTGTTGCCCCAAATTATTAAATAATTCGATGCTGAACAACCGATGTTGTAACCGATGTTACAACACCATTTTGACACCGGTATTTTTGCACAGGGGAAAAATAAAAACACAACGATATTAACGTGGTTCGGATTAACCAATCCTACTCCACGAGGCCACGCCCAGTGAAAAATAATTCCACTAATAATAAAGGTTACAGAGTACAATAATTGGACTTAAACAATTTAAAAACTCCTATTTGAATCGTCGTGTTCTTAAACTCCCTTTATTTTTCGCCAAAATTATTCTTCGAGAATCCGCTTCAATGAAATCCCTTCACTATTGGATGTCTCCAAATCGCGGACCGTCTTCCTCCCAAAGACTCACCTTCTTCCTCCCGAATAATGTATTGCGTAACTTGAACACAAGAATGATTATTTGATCCAAATCGAACAACTCTCCAAGCAAAGACTTTGAAGAACACAAGTATAACTATCTTTGGAGCACACAAAAGTTGATGCCTTTCAATTTTTATTTCTCTCAAATCTGATCGTTTTTCTCTCGTCAAGGCATAAAAACAATATGTGACTTGTTGTGTATTTATACACACCATCAAATTCTAATCCTAATCCTATGGGACGTGTAGCAATAGTTATCCTACTAGAACTCTAATTACATCAAGACACGTATTGAACAAAGGCTCTTAATATAAGTAAACAAAACATGTCCAGCTCCTTTGTATAAATATCCAGACTCCTCCTTTGTATATGTCTCTGTCTTTGTATATTGACCATGTTTGTTAATCTTTTTACTTGAACATTAATTCCGCCACGTCATAGAAGTCAATGACTGCATATGACAAATACTCACCAAAAATATTTGATAAAATATGACAATTATATAAATAAGTCTAAAAAATAGACTTAACAAGCTCGATGCTCAAACTCCACTTCTACGCTATTGTAACATGTAAATTAGTTATTTGTGTGAGGAATATATTATTTTAAGCCGAGTTAAATCGCTGCAATATGTATAGACTATAGAGTATTAATGGACTCACTCTTTAAATAAGCATATTCCAATACAAGAAAATAAGGAAATTTCAACGGGAAAAATCTGTTGGAATTTGGCCAATTACCTCTGGGATTATCGATTCCAATGAAAATTCCAACAGAAAATGCATCGTTGGTAAAATAGTCATTGAAATAGCAAAATTTCAATGGAAAAATATTCCAACGGCCATAGACGGGGCTATAGCTCCTAGTATGGGGGCACTTCACCCATAGATTTTAAAAACTCAATCAGAAATTCCAACGATTAATTCTAACATTTTGCTTACTATTGGAATTTTTTTTGGAATCTTCCAATGGTATGTTTTAGCAATGGAATTTATATTGGAATTTTTAAAATCTCAATAGTATTTTCAATGGTTTATTCAAACGATTTTATTATTGTGGAATTTTTCAACGGTTTGTTGTGGTGTTGGAATTTCCGTTGAAACTTTTGTTGAATAAATAAGAAGTATAAATTTCTAGTACAGTTTGGATTACACAATGAAAATTGGAATTACAAATTACGTAACGTAAAATCGAAATTTGTAATAAACTAAATTACATAAGCACAATATAAAATTGGCACAATCGTGTGTTCAACACACTATCCTTAAAACAGATTTGTCTCGATTACGACGTCTATTTCCCGAGGATAAGACGGGAAAATCGTCAGATTACCTTATACCCGTGAATCAAGATTATGCTTGGTAATCACCACATAAATGCAATTGGAAGTCAATGGAACACAAGAGCAATATGCAAGGAATATGTTATGCAAGTGTAGGAGTTGTGTTGTGTGTAGATTTTGAAAAATATGGACCTCCTTTTTATAGGCTTCAAGATCAAGCCACATTAACTCTCCACTACCCCCCATGACTTGGGGCATTCACTTCATACTCCTCCATGACTTGGGAGTTTTAAGTGTCATCACTCTCCCACTACTCCATGAGTTGGGAGTTTCACGTGTCATCACTCTCCCACTATTCCATGAGTTGGGAGTTTCAAGTGTTATAAAATTAAACACCATTGGAGTTTAATGGGTCCAAGAAAAATTATGCAAATTGCAAAATTTACATTCAATTTTCCAACAATCCCCCACATGAATGGAAATTTCGAGGATATAAAGATTTGGTGATAAAATCCAACAGTTTAACCCTGCATAGGATAGGTAGGTGTTACCCTTTGAACCTTCCCTTGTGAAAATATATTTACTTTACTAGCTGATCAGTAGACGCGATGTCTTTAAACTGTTCTACCTTTTGTGTAAACGATGATATATCTCACACAGGATTCTTCCTAACATACTTCAGTTCTCATTGTTATGTTCATTCATTGGCCCTGAACATACGTCTGGTTCTGCAAGAGATTCTAAGAATTGAGCCTCACACAATTCTCTTCGAAGCGGCCCCACTTCTCTCTCACATAGGTGATTTTTCTATAAGAGTAGCCCGCACTACCCAGCTCGGCTTACCAATGCACAAGAATCATTAAAAGCCAAATGCTTATCCTCTTCTTTCCATGGGCTTCACTGTTAAGGAATGGACAAGGGAAAAATCCCTCATAGTGATCCTAGAGTCTTTTTACAATTAGGTTGTTCCATTGAACCTAGATCTTGGGATCTCCAAATCACTAAGTTGGGTTTCCATTGTATCATCTCATTTTTCTAGAGGCTTAAGTCCAATTCCTCTTGATGATTTCACAACTAACTCTCAATTTAACCGCTTTGGTTAACGGATCCGTTAAGTTATCATTTGACGTCACATAGTCAATAGAGAAAACACCATTGAGAGTAGTTTGAATGACTTCACATATGTACTTACCATTGTACATATTGCTATATGCTCTGCCAATTGTAAATTGACTATCACAATATATACAAATTGTTGGCACAGGCTTTGGCCATCTTGGAATATCTTCTAAAAAGTTCTGGAGCCATTCAACTTCTTCTCCACATTTGTCTAAAGCTATAAATTCGGACTCCATTGTGGATCTAGCTATAATTGTCCGCTTAGAAGATTTCCTCAATATGGCTACACCTCTTAAAGTGAATACAAATCCATTTGTAGACTTAGAGTCTTTAATATCAAATATCCAATTAGCATCGATGTATCCTTCAATAATAGCAGGATATCTTGTATAGTGTAGTCCAAAGTCACGAGTGTATCTTAAATACCTAAGTATTCTCACTATACCTTTCCAGTGTTCATGCGTTGGATTACTCGTGTATCTGCTCAATTTACTCACTGTATAAGCAATGTCTGGTCTTGTACAACTCATTAAGTACATCAGACTTTCTATAACTCGTGAGTATTCCAATTTAGACATAGCTTCACCTCTATTCTTTGATAGATGTTGACTCGTGTCTATAGGAGTTCTAGCTAACGACGTGTCATCCTTACTAATTTTTTCTAGAATTTTATCCACATAATGTGACTGATCAAGTGTCAGTCCATTTGAAGTTCTAGAAATCTTTATTCCGAGGATCACGTCAGCTAAACCCATATCTTTCATGTCAAACCTCGAGTTCAACATACCTTTTGTGGATTTAACTATTTTATCATTACTTCCAATGATAAGCATGTCATCTACATAAAGACACAAAATGACATAGCCATTTTCAGTGTCTTTAACATAAACAAATTTATCACACTCATTTATTTTAAATCCACACTCTTTCATGGCATTATCAAATTTTTCATGCCATTGTTTTGGTGCCTCTTTCAAGTCATATAATGACTTGACCAGTTTACAAACCTTGTTATCTTGCCAGGTACAGAGAATCCCTCAGGTTGTTCCATGTAAATCTCCTCTTATAATTCTCCATTTAGAAAAGCAGTTTTTACGTCCATTTGATGTACTTCAAGATTCATAAGCAGTGCATTGCAAGTACCAATCTAATGGAGGTTATTCTCGTAACTAGAGAATACGTATCAAAGTAATCAATGCCTTTTTTTGTCTCAGAACCTTTAATTACATGTCTAGCCTTGTATTTATCAATTGTTCCATCTCGCCTTCATTTTCTTCTTGAAAATCCATTTATAACCTAGTGGTTTACTTCCTTCAGAAGATTCACTAGTTCCCATGTATGGTTTTGCAAGATGGAATCAATTTCACTTTTTATGACCACTTTCCATAATGGTCCTTCAGAAGAAGTTATAGCTTCTATGTAGCTTTGAGGTTCACTTTCCATCATGTAGGTTAGAAAATCTGGACCAAAAGATTTTTCTATCCTAGCTCGTTTGCCGCGTCTAATTTCTACCTCTTCTTCTTGCTCTTGTTCCATTGAATCATGTATCCGTTTAGAATAGCTTGCTTCTTCTCTCGTCTGCATGGAAATACATTTTCAAAGAACGAGGCATTTCTCAATTCAATTATCGTGTTCTTGTGTATATCTTCAACTTTAGATTCATGCACAAGAAAAACCGATAAAAGATCGTTATGTGCATATCCAATAAATATGCAGTCAACAGTTTTGGGACCTACCTTCACCTTCTTTGGTGTAGGTATAGCATCCTTAGCAAGATACCCCCACACTCGTAAGTATTTGTAAGATGACATTCTTCCATGCCACAACTCATAAGGATTTTATCTAATTTCTTTGCGGCGCACCTTATTTAAAAGGTAATTAGCTATCAAGACAACTTCTCCCACATGTTCGAGGCAAACCAACTTAATAACATGGCATTCATCAATTCTTTAAGTGTACGGTTTTTTCGCTTCGCCATTGCCATTTGAGGTGAATAAGGTGATGTTGTTTAGTGTCTAATTCCGTGTTGGGCACAGAATTTAGCAAATGGTGATTCATATTCACCTCCACGATCATTTCTTAATATCTTAATTTTATTATTGAGTTGATTCTCAACTTCATTTTCATAGAGAATAAATTTCTCTATAGCTTCATATTTACTTTTAAGAAGATACACATAACAAAACTTTGTGTTATCATCTATAAAAGTAATGAAGTACTTGTTGCCACCACGTGCTTGTGTCGATTTTAAATCACATGCATCGGTATGAATTAAATCAAGCGGTTCATTATTTCTTTCAATATTTTTAAATGATGTCCTTGTTAACTTTGCCTCAACACAAGTTTCACACTTGTGCTTGGAATCAATATGGAATGTTAGTATACAATTCAAGTTAATTAATTTACCAGAGTATCATAATTAACATGTACTAGTCTACCATGCCACAAAGTGGAAGACTCAAGCAAGTAAACAGAAGAGTTATTCATTTCATTGATTTTTGGTTTAACAACCATTACATTGAGCTTAAACAGCCCATCAGAAGCATAACTCTTGCCTACAAACATTCCATTTTTCATCAAAGTTGCAACCCCTGACTCAAAAACAATGCAAAAACCATGCTTATCTAAAAGCAAACCAGACACCAGATTTTTTTCGAATATCTGGCACATACAACACATTGTTGAGAGTCGGTTCCTTCCCTGGACATCATCTTCAAAACCACTTTTCCTTTCCTTTGACATCGTAGGTAGAATTCCCCATATACTGACTTCTCGACGCGTCTTGGTGCTCAAAGGAATTAAACATTTCTTTGACGAACACATGTGCCTAGTAGCATCGTAGTCAATCCACCACTTTGTTTGGGGTTTGAACCAACCGAGTTCACCTCGGAGACCACTGCACCAGGTTCATATCTCGACACCTCTTGAGAAATTTTCTCAACCATGTTCGCCTCTCTTCCTTTTTGGTTTCTTGCGAATCAAGCCTTGACCCTTTGCCGCCACAATAAAGCATTTTCCTTGAACTTCTTTTTTGGAAATGCCTCCATTGGGTCCCAACTTAACCCCTTTTCCCATTGACCCGCATTTATTCTTGCCTTTGGAACTTTGCCCATGTTCAGTAACATTGGCTTTAGCCACCTCCGGAGTGAACCACTTCTTTTCAGAACTTTTGTTGTCTTCTTCAATGCGAAGTCTAACAACAAGTTCTTCGACGTTCATTTCCTTTCGCTTATGTTTCAAATAGTTCTTGAAGTCTCTCCAAGTGACGACAATTTCTCAATGATTGCGACCACTTGAAAGTCTCACTAAGAACCATTCTCTCAAAGATGAATATCATGTATGATCACCTGAAGCTCTTGTACTTGACTGATGACCGTTTTTGAGTCCACCATTTTATAATCCAAGAAGCGAACTACGATGAATTTTTTCGCACCCGCATCCTCGATCTTATACTTATGGTCCAAAGACCCCCGATTCCTTTAGTTTTCTTAGAGCTATACACATTGTAAAGTGAATCTGCAAAGCCATTCATGACATAATTTCTACACAAGAAATCACCATGATTCCAAGCATCCAAAGCATTAACCGCGTGCATAAGTCTCATCCTCACTAAGTCAGGAGAATCTTGATCAAGAACCGTGTCAAGTTCAACGTGGTCAAGTAGAAGAGCATCTTCTGCTGACACCGCCTAAAGTTCAAGCCATTAAATTTTTTTGGTTTCGTCATGATTAACCGGCACATTAAACGTAGGATTGGCTACAAAAGCCGGAGTTGGTGCCACGGGTTAGACCCATCAATGTTTGAATTAGATGTAATTTCTGAAATGAATAATAAAAGAAGTTTAGCACTTCAAACTATCGGAACAAAACCGATCATAACAAATTTATTAGAATTTGTTCAAGCTTTATTATAAGTCCAAATTTCGATTTCCTTCCGCTCCAAATTTACATATGGTATAAGATCTCTTCTCAGTCCCGAAGAATAGAACCAGAATAAATTATAGCAGATCAAATTTGATTTTGGAGTGAAGTACACAATACAAAGGAATTCCAATGAACAAACTGCAATTATATATATATATAATATATATAATGATGCAATCAACAATTACCTTGAAGTTATAAAAGAAAACAAATGGTACTGACTTTGATTAATCCAAAATCACGACAACAAAATATAAATATTATTTTTGAAGATGTTAAGAGAATCCAATATTACAACTTTGTTGAAGATAAAGGCAGTAAGTAACTCAAAGATGTAATCTAGCAGTCAACAAAACAAAGTGATTGGCATGCAGGTACACATATGCTTTATCCATTTAATTCATGGAATATAAGCAACTACAAACTGAATATGCCAAATGTTTTATTCTGAACTCAAATTCGCAGATAATAGTAACAACAAAGTTGTGATATCCAAATTGCAATATTAGTCAGAATTAAAAAAAATATAGACAACCTTAACCAAATTGTACCAGAAGTATACTTAAAAATTTGTTTTAAGTTTGTTGAATAAATAAGAAGTATAAATTTCTAGTACAGTTTGGATTACACAGTGAAAATTGAAATTACAAATTGCAGAACAGAAATCAAAATTTGTAATAAACTAAATTACATATGCACAATATAAAATTGGCCCGAATCGTGTGTGCAACACACTATCCTTAAAACAGATTCGTCCCCTATTCTGGACGCCTGTTTCCCAGGATAAGACGGGAAAATCGGATTACCTTATACCCGCGAATCAAGATTATGCTTGAAAATCACCACCAAAATGCAATTGGAAGCCAAGGGAACACAAGAGCAATATGCAAGGAATATGTTATGCAAGTGTAGGAGTTGTGTTGTGTGTAGATTGTGAAAAACATGGACCTCCTTTTTATGGCTTCAAGATCAAGCTACATTAACTCTCCACTACCCCCATGATTTGGGGCATTCACTTCCTACTCCTCCATGACTTGGGAGTTTCAAGTGTCATCACTCTCCCACTACTCTATGAGTTGGGAGTTTCAAGTGTTACAAAATTAAACACCATTAGAGTTTAATGGGTCCAAGAAATTATGCCAATTGCAAAATTTTCATTCAATTTTCCAAAATTTTAAATTCCAACAGTAATCCAACAAATTTATACCAACGGTATTGTTTATGGTTAGAATTTTCATTGGAATTTTCCAACAAAGATAATATATCATTGGAATTCCAACGAGTTTTCTATTTCGTTGGAATTATTTTGTTTGAATTTGATTGTTTTATTGTAGTGATTTCATTCGTGTATTCTTGATACATATCATATTCAAGGCAAATTACAAAACTCGCTAGCCACCTTTCATCTATAATTGGCCCCAGTAACTATTAGGGTGTGGCATAATTGATATCGTAAAAATCACATTTTATTATAATTTTAAAAAAAAGTCATATTTTACCGAAAATTGCAAAATAGCCAAAAAAAAAAGTTGAATGTTCGCGCGACACTTTTCGACATAATTTCCGTTTTTCAGATATAAAAAGATATTTGGGATCAAGCTTGTGCTCTAGTGGTTGAGACATGTGTTGTAAGGGTGAATGACACAGATTTGATCCTATGCGGATGTGTGTGTCCCCACCCCAAATTTTCACATTGTATTAGAAAAAAAGATACTCAATTTGTTAATTTTTTTAATTTAAAGTGGGATTTTTATGTGATCGATTTTACCATCCTATAATCACGGAATCAAAATTACAGTTTAACATATATATTAGAGCTGTCAATTTTGTATGGACCGAACTGTATTTCTTAGGCCCGAAACGAAGAGAGCATATTTGGCCCAAAAAATCGGGTTGGGTCTGTTGGCCCGATTTTTCAGTGCATTTTCGTTGGCTAGATTTGACTCCAAAATAGCAATCTGGTCACTGTTAAGCTGATCCGATCCATTTTTTTGTTTTGGCCCAACATTGTCCGTTTGACCGCTCTAATATTAATTCTTGTAAATCACTTTCAAATAAGATTGACCTATGAAAGTATTCAATGATCCTACATCGGATCGTGGGTATCCATCAAATCACAATGAAATTATTGGTCTGCCTTTGCACGTCTTTCAAGTTTCAATGTGATAAAATACCCAGAGAAAAAGCGTAAAAGATAGTGTAACATAAGCATAATTCCTCATATAAACGTGATTGTCAATCAAGAGGAAATATAAACAAACAAAAAAAGAAAAAGAAGAAGAAGATGATGATGAAGAAACCCGCATAAATCATTTGTGCAAAACAAATTAGTTTTATTAATATATTTTGTCACAACTCACAAGAAACTAAAACGCAGATCTTCATATCTTAATATCTAAGTATTAAACTTTCATGAGAGAGAGAGATTCTTGAATCAGCAACTTGATTTTTAAACAATGTAACCAATCCCAAGGAACTTAATTATCTAAGCAATCCGGCCAACTTTGCTAATTCTATACATTTCTAATATGATTAAGCTTTAATTTTATGCACTCCACTACTAAAATGTTACTGTTGACGTCGGAATCTAGATAATCCACGTGTCACACAATTTAAAGAACCTTGTTACAACAAGTAGTTGATATGGATTAATAATCGTGTGTATAATAAGACAAATTAAAGAAAATTATATGTTGGAATATGGCCTGAACTAGTTGTATGTGTATTCTATTAACTTGGAGCTTTAAATGCTTATTAATACTTTCAATAAGAATAATCATCAATCCTCCTCTAAGTCATAAATGATGGTATTTATAAGAGTCAACATTCTATAGGCTTAATTATCACTAGAATAGGTTATTTAAGAAATTCAATGGTCCTTAAGATGGGGTGATTTGAGAAATATTTGATGTGCATTAATGGCTGACAAGCATTTAATGTGATATGACCGTCTAGCATCACTTTTCCCAAGATAAGACCTACTCAAGAGTCAAGAGCTATGACCAGGCCAGTTGCTTGGGTTAGATGCCCGAACTCTCCCCTGGAGTACTCGAGATTTGGTCGGTCGAGTCGATGTCCTAGAGGTGGACTTTAGATCGGGCTTCTGTTACTTGACCATTTCTTTACTTGGTTTGTACAAGTCAGATCGGGTAAGTGACTAACCTTCGTATCAAAATGTTCAAATTTTTAAATATAACGAGACCCCACTTTAAGTAAATTTATATGTTGTTCCATTAAGCATATAATTTAAGGTTTGTTTGGATGTGGTGATTTACATTTTTCAATGAAATTCAAATCTATCAAAGTATTAATTAATATACATAAAATCAACGAACAAATTTGTTTTACATATAAATGTTTCATGTAGGCCTGGACTAAAGTTATTGAATATTTGTTTAGTTTGGCAGTTTTATTACATATCACGTTTACATAAGGAATATGCGTACGTTAAAATAATATTTCGCATATTTTTTAGTATTTAAATTTTTATCAATTTTTGAAAGATGCGTAAAGGCATACCAATAATTTGATACCCACTATTCAATGAATTGGAGTCGCATAAATACATAGTACCATATCAGTTTTTATTGGGCTTTTTTCTTTAATTATTTTCTTTCTCTCACAACACTAGCCGTTTTTTGCTCCTCCATCTTTTTTCTCTTTTTCTTTCCTCATCTTCCTATGGAAGAAGATGTGATTTCATTCTTTTAAGTTAAATAAATTTGTTCCCAATAGGTGATTTTTATTTGTCCCCAATAGGTGGTTTTTCTTCTAGTTAATAAATCATCCTCATGGTGTGATTTTGTTCGGAGATCGATAAGTCATTATCCGACGATACATGACAAAAACGAGATCATCTTTGGTGCGTGTCTTGTCCGGAGCTTCTATTGTGAAGTTACGATTCTACTGATCGATTAGATCCGAGATATAAAATTTTTGTTTTAGATCAGTATTATAATCCTATAGACTTGCAATCGTTTTTCATTCGTTATAATCGATTATAAGTTTCTTCTGATTAATGAATGATATCATTTGTTCTAAAAAAAATACATATTACCGTAAATTTGGTTAATCGTCAAGATTATCTGTAAATGTGATCTACAAGATGATTTACTTTTTTATGAGAGAAACATTAATTAATGATATACTCATTAAAAGAGTTCCTTAAACATTGAATAAAATTCAAAAAATGAGTCTCATCGAAATTTTAGTAAATATCATGACACTCACCAAGATATGTATTCAAAAAAGAATATCACGTATTCACCACGAACAAAACCTTAAATTCTATACGTAACCGATAAACATACAAAGTCTAACTTAATTTGCAGGGTTTCGTCACATTTATTCAAACATTTATGAAGTATATAATATGGTTAATCCAGTGTGACGGCGCTTAATTTCGGTAGGGGACCCAATTAATATTAATATGGATTGAGTTCGACGTCTTTTGGCTACTTTTCCAAAATAGAAATAGTTTTAACCATGTTTTTTTAGTCATTTTTTAGTTCAAATTTTCACTTTGTTTTTTTTCATTTCTATGGACCAGTCCATGACTCGGTACCGAAAAATGTACCGCATCAATTTTTTGAAATATAATCAAGTATCTCATTAAAGAACACAAGAAGGGTATGAGCGTGTCAAAATGGCTAAATAACATGTGAAAATTATGATTATTTTTCATTTTTACAAAACTTAGTGGACAATTTGTCCATTATAACATATAAAAATGAAAAACAAAACATCAAATTTAAAATAAGTGGAAGTTTTGATAAGTCATTGTATTAATCAATCACATCTTAATATTCAAAAATAAATAACAAAATATAATTACATCCATATACCAAAAGGACAAATAGAGACCCACGAGAATAATGCAAAATTCAAGTTAAAATTTATGACGGAGCTTAAAAGATGTACAAAATTTTAAGAAAATGAAAAAAATGACTAAGATTCATATTTTCAAAATTCACAAATCAAAATAGGAAAAAGAAATGAAATATAATTGATGGCATTTTTTCCCCATTTTCTATTTTTTTATATTTATTTTAAGATTAATCTTATGTGAAATGACGAAAATACCCTTACTTTTTTTTCAAAATTTGAGGGGGCCAGTGCCCGCCCTTAAACAGCTTCGCCCCTGGGTTAATCACTAGTAAATCGTGATATTTTCTCATTTATTTCAATTGATGAGTTGCACATGATTGATTACATTAGGATATAATTGAAATATTAATTATAAATCAAACTTATTATTGTGTTTATTATTTGCTTGTATTAAAGTGAATGGTATCTCATCGAACTATGTATTCTATGTTTGCTTCAAGCTAACTTGTGATGTGAGAATTAATTTCATTTTTCCTTTTTGTCATTGCAGTATTATGAAAATTGAAATGATACTTAACCTTTTTAAAAGCTTTGTTAACCACTTTTGGACACCTTATTATAAGAAAGGGTTAACTATGTCATTAAGGCTTGATTGCAGTTTTGGTTCTATATATATATAACACTACAAGAAAATTACAAAATAGCGACGGAAATTTTCGTCGCTAAACCCATAAAATCCGTTGCTAAATGTTTTAGCGACGGATTATTTTCGTCTTTCTTTAACTCGTCGTTAATTCATTAGCGACGCATACAAAATCCGTCGCTAATAGATAACTATATGTCCCAAATTATTCACTGAAATAACAAAACGACGACACATGAGCAACGAAAACAGCGGCGGAGTTAGATTCGTCGCTATTTAATTAATAAAATATTTTTTTTATTTTATTTCGTCGTTGATCCGTCGTCATTTGCGACGGCTTTTTTCCGTCGCTAATATCTGTTGCTAATCTTCATTTGAACTATTATTTATTTTCTTGATTTATTCCCTTGCTAATCCGTCGTTATTAGCGACGGATGAGGACCGTCGCTAATCCGTAGTTTTCTTGTAGTGTAAGGAGGTGGCATATTTAGTCCTGTAATTATTGTGTGTATCAATTTTTGTCTCGTATGTATTAAAAATTGTCATATTTGGTCCATTAAGTATGGTATGTAGCAATTTTGGTACAACAAGTTTTAATTTTTGTGCAATTTTGGTCCCATAAGTTCTAAGTTTGTGCAATTTGGTCCTCAAAGGATGAACTATATATGACTCACCCATTTGGAACAAAATTGCACAAAAATAAAAAATTTGGGACTCATATTGCACAAAAATGAAAATTTACGTGACCTAAAATGCTACATAGCATACTTAGAGGACTAAATATGCCACCCCTTTGAATTTACAAAATCAAAATTGGTACATAACATGTTTACAAGACCAAATATGTGACTCCCTTATAGCTCAAAATTGCAATTAACCCATGTCATTAATATACCAAGGGCTTACATATATTGAAGCAAACTAAATATTGGCCTTGATTAGGTATGTATCACACCCAAGCGAGCCTAACAGAATTATCCGTGAAAGCTTAATTAATCACGTTCACAATGTATAAAATCAGCAAAGTTGGCCTGATTACTTAGATAATAAAATTCCTTGGGATTGGTTATCATTGTTTAAATACGCGAATCTCTCTCGCATGAACTAAAGTAATCTCTTTCTTCATCATGCATGGATAATACTTGTATAATTAAAACATAAACCTCTGTGAGTAAATCTGTTGGAAGAAAGATCAAGATGGGGAGAGGCATATGCAGCTCTATACTTGTACATGCTGCATTTTATGTTGTACTATTTACAAGTGTTTGCACAGCAAGTGCAGGAAAAGTGAAGCAAAAGGAGTGCAATGTTTATGAAGGAAAGTGGGTATATGATGAAAGTTACCCTCTCTACAACTCAAAGAAATGTCCATTCATTAGAAAGGAATTTGACTGCATAAAGTATGGTAGATCTGATGATCAATACCTTAACTACAGATGGCAACCCAATGATTGTGACTTACCTAGGTACATTCATTACATTTCTCCTTCTCATTCTCCTCACATTTTTAATTTGTCTCTTTGTTTACTTACAAAATCATTGTTACAATTATCAAATTTTGTCATATATATTGCTCTTATTGGGTGGGGGTGGTGTTGTACCTTAAATTTATGGTTCCTACAAAATCACAATTGGTAATATTATTTAGTTAAGTTCAAGAAAATGAATAATCATGAATGTAACATATTGAGAGTTACAACGTTGGATGTTTAAGTATGCGTTTGGATTTGATGACAGCCTAGGAAAAAGCCGTTTGTCATATAATTTTCCTTGTTTGGAATATGTTTACGGCCCATGATAACCCCCCACCGGCCTATAAACTAGGGGTGTCAATTTGGGTTGGGTCCGTGTTCATGGGTCCGGGTTCGCAGGTTGGCGTGTTAGAAACGGCCGACCCAGACCCGACCTGTTTAATTATTCGTGTTAGAATCTTGAACCCAGACCCGACCTGCTTATTTCACAGGTAACCCGGACCCGACCCGCGTAACCCGTCTAATAAAATTATTTATATATAAATTTAATAGTTTTAATTGAATAAATTTATTTTTTTAAAATCAATTACTATCATACACTATTCAATCAATAAAAAATATCACAATTCACAACATACAAAAAGAAATAACATAATTGCATAAATAACATAATATACTAATCATATTTTAAGGACAATATTCAAAAAGACATGCATAATAATAACAAATACATAATTAAGGAGGTTTTATCATTTAAGTTTTAATGACATGTCTTGTTTGTTGTTTTTTCTAACAATTAATTATTTATTTAATTTTTTTTCAAATTCACAAACGGGTTAGACGGGTTAAATGGGTCATAGTAGGTCGACCCGAACCCGACCTGTTTAATTGGCAGGTTATTCGGGTTCGACCCATTTTCGACCCGGACCCACGAAGCCTGGACCCATACCCATTAATTTCGTGTTAGGTTCGTGTCGGGTTTGCGTGTCGGGTTTGAAATTGACACCCCTACTATAAACTAATCAGCCACCCTTCCCATCCCACTACCTTTTATTATATAATCCTTAATTTGATTTCCTCGTTTAGCAATTATTAATTATGCCCTTTGATTTTTCTTCTTTGGTTTAAAAGACATGGACCTTTTAGACATTTAACATGTATATTATCCGGCATAATCATTGATGCCAAAAAATGAAATGTTATCAAACTCAAAAATTTAAAATATCTTAATCCTATATAAAAAAACACAAATTAAGCCAAATTATATAATATAATACAATCCTATCCAATCCCAAAATTTTAATGGTTTTGGGGGTATTTTCGATTTATTAATTCAACCTACCTAATATTTGATGACACCCGAGCCGAGCTGAAAGCAAATTAGTCCACGTGGCCATTCAGCACATGAATGCATGGGACCCACAGGCTGACGCAGAACGAGCTGATGACGTCAGCAACCGACCTTATGACGTCATGAATTGGGCTCGGTTCCCTGAGTCTAATCTTGGCGGGAAATTTAAAGGATAACCATCCAGTTAAAAAAGATTAAGTGCATCATTAGCATGAGTAAGCTGACACTTGTCAGCACGACAACCAGATGAGTCGACAAGTGGCAAACACTTGGCCAACATGCATGCTTAGGGAAGGACAAGTGTCCCTTTAAAATTATTTAAGTGTTAAGTGTAATAGTGATTATTAAAAACTCACTAATGAGATGGGTATAAATAGGGTCTCATTTATGAGGAAAAAGGACAAGAGAAAAAATTACTAGAGAAAACACTTGTAAAACTACTGTTGTATACAAAAATTGACCAGAACTTCTTGCTCGACATTATATATAAAAAGCGAAATTCTGGATTGAAGTCTATTTCCATTTCCACGTATTATACCTTCATATATTTTGCTTGTTGACCAAAACGCACGTCAACAAATTGGCGCTAGAAGGAGGGCCCGTTTAGGTCCAGTCCGAATTCCAAGCTTAGTCACGTGAAGTCAGGTAAAACTTGTGTTTAACTCCTTCGAAGTAGACAAAATGAGTCAGCAAACTCGAAATGCTCATGTAACCGAAGATCCACGTTGAATAATCAAACTGGCCAAACTACCAATGGCCATAACGTGCCCCCGACCGAAGCAGGGAGCACGACTTTATTTCCTTTTGCCCAGCTTATAGCCAACCCCACTTTTGTCCAACAGATGAACCAGCTTATCTCCCAAACGCTTGCTACCACTAATTCGCATATACAGCTTCCACCTCCTGTAAATACTCATCCGCTCAACCCCCCATTAAATAACCCCCTGGTAAATATTAATGTTAACCCTCACATCCTTGCGCCTCCCCGTAATGAAGGCCAGGAAGCCAGTCGGAGATGAGCAACGCGATCGCCGTGATAGAAGACGACCGCGCAAAGACAATGAAGAATAAAGCTGCGTGGCGGAGTCACAATCGGAGCCCACATGCCATCGTCGCACCCGCTCTATGTTCGCGGGATGGTTGGGGCTCGATCCTCTTCACCCCACCCAATCAATAAGCTCTAGGCTCCGGTTTCCAGATGAAAGTGAGCCGGGAAGGGCCAATCAAACCCAGGGGCCTACCCCACTAGAGGAAAGAGAGGCGGAAATTTTACGTTTGCGCCGCCGATGAAATGAGTTGGAGGACGGTCCTGAAGAAGCTCAGCATCAAAGGTCGTATTAGGTAACAAGTCGGTCTTCCATTGTATCACCTTTCGCTCCAAGTATTCTGACAACCCCGCTGCCGCCAAAGCTCAAAATCCCACAGGTCGGTCTATACAATGGCGAGACCGACCCCACAACACACATCCACAAATACTTGGCGTGGATGGAGCTTCACAACCCTAGTGATGCCATTCCCTGCAGGGCATTCCCGTTAACGCTGGGCGACCGAGACCATCGTTGGTTCAGGACCCTGCCGGTAGGGTCCATCCAGTCTTGGGGCGACCTGGCCCCCGCGTTTACAGCGTACTTTCATACTTCCAAAGTCCGAGCTGCACCGAAGGATTCCCTTGTAAATATTAAATAGGGAAAATACGAACCTTTAAAGAGTTATATAGCTCGATTCAATAAATAAGTCCGAGAAATAGAACCAGTGTCGAACGATGCTATTTTGATTACAGCCATGGCCGGCCTCGCCCTCGAGACATGGTTTAACTACTCCATCCATGAATCGGGGGCGACTTCGTATCAAGAATTTCTTATCCACGCGGAGCGCCACATCTGAGCGGAAGAAGCTATGGCTAGTCAACGCCCCGAGAAGAAGGCAGGGGGCGTAAAGAAAGAGGGGAAGAAGGAACCCGCTTCAGGGTCGGGGTCGGGATTCAGGCTATTCTCGGAGAACCCGACCACTGCATAAAAGGCCCACCAGGAAGTGCGAGCCGAAGTTACCGCGCTAAGGAGTGCTCTAAACCACACTCCTTCAGTGATATGGAACGAGATACAGGGTCTCAATTTATTACCACCGGCTCGGCCTTTGAAGGTCGAGCCTGCCAAATTAGATGCACGGAGATACTACGTCTATCACAAATCGATAGGCCATGATATAGATGAGTGTCCAGACCTCATCAGGGAAATCATGCGCATCGTTCAAAGGGGCGGGTTGAAGAGGTACATCCACGAACTACCGCCACCACCAGCGCTCGCTCCGGGTGTAAAACCGGAGCGATTGACGAATCCAGGTCACCTACCGTTGCCTCTGAATGAGAATCAAGGTAGGGAGATCCTGATCATGTCCGGCGTAAATAGAATCAATACCAATGCGGCTGAGGATAGCCGCTCGAACTGAAAAAGAAAAGCAGATGTTAGACAAGCTGCCCACGCGGAAAGGCAGGTCCGGGTGGCAGAGATCAGAGAAGGCCAACCAACAAGCCGCTTTGTCTTCTCGGACATAGATGCTGACCAGGTGGTCCACCCACATTCTGACCCCCTGGTCATTACGGCACCAATCATGGGCATCCCAGTCCATAGAATTCTGATTGACTCAGGGAGCTACTCGTTGGTTATCTATGTTCGAGCTTTTAGAAGGTTGAACGTGGACAATAGTTACATTCGTCCATGTAATGACAGTATTTTGGGCTTTGGTGGAGGAAGGATTATCCCGCTCGGGGAGGTTGACCTGCCCATTCAAATGGGACAGAGACTAGATAAGTGAACCGTCATCACCACATTCAAAATAATCAACGCGGATTCGGAGTATAATGCGATTATTGGAAGGTCGCTACTTTACCACTTGAAATCGGTTGTTTCAATATACCACTTTGTGTGAAGTTTCCGACCCCGAATGGAGAATCCATCCATAAAGGGAACCAGAGGGAGTCACGGGAGTACTCTCTCAAGCTCCGACCTACGGAAATAAATGTGGTGGAAAAGGGAGAAACTAGTGGGACGGTGAAAGACGACCCGGGAGAGAAAGGTGAGCCCGAGTGGAAAGAGTTAATTGTTTTAGAAAGAGATCCAGGTACACGACCTGGAAATGAACCAATGGTGGAGGATGGGAAAAAAGAGGTGGAGCTGGAAAACAAGCCGGCAGTAGAGGACGAGCGGCCCCTACAGAAAAAAGAGGGGCAGAGTAAGAAGAGAAAACATGTGGAACCAGTTGAGCAAGTCGACATGGTCGATCTGGGTAGGCAGAATGGGGGACGTCAATTACGTATTGGCCACAACCTCCAAGAACCATTTCGGTCGGAATTGATCGAATTCCTTGGAAATAATCTTGACGTCTTCGCACGGACACACTCTGACATGACAGGAATCAATCCCAAACACGCATGCCATCGTCTCAACATAGACCTCACATTCCGACCGGTAATCCAGAAAAGGCGCAAGCTGGGCCCCCCATAAGCGGTGTCGCGCCCGGAGGCCGAGGTCAATAAGTTGCTTGACAATCAGTTCATCCGGGAGGCCCTCTACCCTCGTTGGATGGCCAACCCCGTGTTAGTAAAAAAGAGCAATGGTTTGTGGCGCCTTTGTGTGGACTTCACCGACCTTAATAAGGCGTGCCCCAAGGACAATTATCCTTTGCCCAACATCGATTACATGGTAGATGCCACAACCGGACATGAGCTTATGAGTTTTATGGATGCATACTCAGGGTATAACCAAATTCGGATGCATCCATATGACGAGGAGAACACATCGTTTTTCTCCGCTCGTGGCGTGTACTGCTATAAGATGATGCCCTTTGGGTTGAAGAACGATGGGGTGACCTACCAAAGGTTAGTTAATAAAATGTTTGAAGAGTTGATAGGTCGAACCATGGAAGTTTATGTAGACGACATGTTAGTGAAGTCCTTGTACATATCTGATCATCTTAATGATCTTAATAAAATATTTGCCATTTTGCGAAAGTATAAGATGATGTTAAATCCAAAAAAAAGTGCACATTTGTGGTCGGTCCGGGAAAATTTTTGGGATATATGGTTAGCCAAAGGGGAATCGAAGCCAACCCAGATAAAATAAAAGCTATAATTGATCTTGCACCCCCCAATTCCGTCAAAAGAGTACAAAGTCTGACAGGTAGACTAGCCACCCTGAACCGATTCGTTTCACGGTCCACAGACAAATGTAAACCTTTCTTTGAGATCATAAAGAGAAATAAAATTTTGAGTGGACCGAACAAACATAGGTTGCTTTCGAGTCACTCAAACAACACTTAGCTTCAATCCCTGTGCTACAAAAACCGACCCAGAGAGAAGACTTGTATCTATACCTCGCAGTCTCTGAGTACGCGGTCAGCTTGGTACTTATTAGGCTAGATAACTCCATCCAACACCCGATTTATTACACCAGCCAAGCACTACATGACTCCTAACTCCAATACCCACCTATGGAGAAGCTGGCCTACTCACTAGTCATTTCAGCCCGGAAGCTCCGTCCGTACTTTTTGGAGCACAAGATCATGGTCCTGACCAACTACCCATTGAAGCAAGTACTACACCGACCAGACACTTTAGGTCGGATGATCAAGTGGGTTGTCGAACTTAGCCAGTTCGACATTCTATATGAACTATGCACAGCAATCAAAGGACAAGCATTGGCGAACTTCGTAGCCGAGTTCACACCCTCCATCCAGCTGGAGGTTGTTGAAGATAAAGAGTGGAAGTTGTTCGTCGATGGCTCTTTCACCACAGGCCGAGAAGGGGGCGGGATCGTGATAATCGATCCAAAACTCAAGTGTTACTGCTCAGTCGTGCGGTTCCAGTTCCCAGCGACTAACAATGAGGCTGAGTACGACGCACTCTTAGCAGGACTGGAAATGTCAGCGTCAATGGGCCTAAAATGACTGCTAGTACACAGTGATTCACAGTTGGTGGTCCATTAGGTCAATGGTGAATATGAGGTAAAAGAACAGAAAATTACCCGATATCTAGACTTGGTCAAGAAAAAGCTTTCACACTTCAAGGCAGAGGTCTTGAATGTTCCCCGGACTAAAAACATGCATGGCGGATGCTTTAGCTTGGTGACCGACGCGATTGTCGATGTAACCATCACCCAGCTGTCTGCCCCATCACTTAATGCACAGAAGATACATGCTAATGAGGCGACTGAGCTGACATGGATGACCCCTATCATCCAGTATTTAGAGAAAGTAATCCAGCCAGAAGACAAGGCCAAGGCTAGAACGTTGCGGACTCAGGCAGCTCGGTTCACATTGGTAGATGGTATTCTATACAAGCGAGGTATTTTGTCCCGCTCTTTTGGTGCCTATCGGAAACAGATGCAAACTACGCGCTCCGGGAGGTACACGAAGGTATATGCGGAAATCACACCAGTGGCCAAACATTGGCTTACAAGTTGATACGACAAGGGTACTACTGGCCGTCCCTCAAGAAGGATGCGACCGACCTTGTCAAAAAATACGAAAGGTGTCAAAGATTTGCGCCGCAAGTTTGGTACCACCCTGAACAACTTACGTCCATATTCAGTCCATGGCCGTTTGCCAAATGGGGAATGGACCTCATTGGGCCACTCCCCACTGGCAAAGGGGGCGTGAGATATGTCATTATGGCAGTGGATTATTTTACAAAATGGGCTGAAGCGAAACCCCTGGCGAAGATAGACGAGAAAAAGATTGTTAACTTTGTGTGGAAGTCTATTATCTGTAGGTTTGGGATACCATACTCGATCGTCACAGATAATGGGAAACAATTTGACAACCGGAGGTTTCGAAACATTTGTGAAGGATTCCACATTAAAAATCATTTATCGACCCCGTATCACCCACAGTCCAATGGGCAGGTCGAGGCGGTGAACAAAATACTTAAATATACTTTGAAGGCGAGGTTGGAGGAATCTAAAGGCAATTGGTCCGAGGAGCTGCCCGACGTATTGTGGTCAAATAGAACAACGCACCGTGCGGCCACGGGGGAGACACCTTTCTCTTTGGCCTATGGAACCGAGGTGGTCATCCCCGTTAAATTCGGAGCCCCTACCTTTAGAGTTGCAAATTTTTCTATGGAAAACAATGATGCCGCGCTCCGAGCCGAGCTGGACCTACTGGAGGAGAAAAGATGCAGCGCAGAGATGAGAAATGTTGTATACAAACAGAGGAGCGAAAGGTACTATAATTCAAGGGTAAAGGAAAGAAGGTTCTGGGTCGGTGACCTCGTTTTAAAAAGAGTAACTGGGATTGAACCTAGCCCGTTAAAAAAACCGACACGAGAAGGTCCATTCAGGTCGCAAGGTCATGTTGAATGGAGCGTACGAGCTTGAGTACCTAAGTGGGGAAAAGTTTGCACATCCATGGAATGTAACGTACCTTAAGAGATATTATCAATAAAATACCCAGTTTATGATTCAGATACGATTCTAAGGATTTATCCTTTCATCTGATATTCTGTGAGCTCTCAAAAAGGGGGGCAATTTTTATTTGCCCCGGCCAAGTGCCGAGCGCCATTTCATACGCCTCAGCCAAGATCCGAGCACCATTTCAATCGCCTCGGCCAAGTGTCGAGCGCTGACTGCTCGTCTTGGGTGGTACCAAACTCGCCTAAAAGGCGAGCCTACCCCAAACAAAGACTCGGCTTAAGTTCCGAGCACAAGACTTAACAGAATAAGTCCAGGAAATTAAAGCCCACAACTTGTGCCATTCGAGCAATGAAAACTGAGCCCTATACTTAGAAAAATAAAAGAAGGCATACAAAGAAGAAGCCATACAACAAAAAAGGAAGGACGAGCATAATACTTAGAGAAAATTTTAAATGCATTCATGGGTGACTAAAAGGAAGTTTCATTCAAACAGCAGAGTATTTACATTTGGGGGCCGGAGCCCATTACATCAAGAGACCCAGGGCCAACTAGCCTACCCATAAAGCAAAAACAAAAAACTTCAAAAAGGGGGAAAGATTTTAAGCCCCGGCAGGAGGAGAGATCTCAGTGGCCTTACTTGAAGCCATTTCTTCCTCTCGAGGAGGTGGGTCTTGGCCACCGGCGGCCTCGGCGAAACGGGGACGAAGGGCCTCCAGGTCAGCATCTAACTGGGCAAGATCCTCTTCGAGCTGTGTTATGGTCCTGCCAGCTTTGAGGTCTTGGAGGATTTCCCCGATGCTGGTTGCGTGCCCACAAGTCAGCATAAAGGTGTATTCCTCCGAATTTTTGTAAGCCCACACCTCGACCTACTTACGGGAAGCTTCATCTGCCTCCTTGCGCGCTTCGACCACGGGCCTTTCCATTCCTCGGCATGGGTGGCAGCTGTTTGCTCCAACTCTGCAACCTTGGCCCGGAGCTCTTCTTCAGCCTTACGGGCTTGGTCCCGCTCGGCCTCGGCCTCCACGACGGCTTCTCTCTCCGTGTTTGCCCTGGTTGCGGCCTCCTCTGCTTAGGTCTTCAAGGACTCCTGCACCCCTTGACAGACAGCATGAGCCTCTTGCAGGTCCTGGTGGCGCCTCTCCAGATCCTCCATCCCACCAATCATGTGCCAGAGGATCCCGGTGATGTGACCAGATAGCCCCATGACATACTGGGCCTTCTCTTTCCACCTGGTCTCTAGTAGAATTGTTCAATACCCGTGGTCCATGCCCGAGCCGCCACATACCTGGCAGCACGCCCAACAGTCGGCAAATTTTTCACTTGTTCATCAGTGGGCGTGGAGCACCTGGCGAACTCCACGAACCACCGAGGTCGCATCCCGGCCATTCCGTCGCACATATCCTCTCTCTATGGATTTGGCGGTATGAAGTGGTCCTCCCAACCGAAATCATCTGAGAAGGTCCTCGGAACCCCGCCTATTGGGTTCTGCAAAAGTAGGCATCGGTGGGGTTGGCCCGGTTCTCTCCGTTTACCCGGGCTCCTCAATTATAATTCTCCCTCTACTCCTTCAGAGTGGGGGCTCATCTGCTTCTGGAACTCCGTCAGTATGACGTTTTCCAGCCTGTATGTCTTCTCTCCATGCTGCCTCAGCGTCAGCAGGCTGGGTCGCGGCTACCCTGGTTCAGCGGGCGGCAGTATTCCTCACGCCGCGAAGGCGTGCAAAGAGGTCCACGCCACGCCCTACAAAACGCACCAATTGAATAAGGAACGAACAAAGGAAAAGTTAAAAGAGAAAGGAAGTGCAAGAATTATAAAATACAAACCTTGGGCTCCAGTTGTTCTGGGCAGCTCAGGAGTCCGCACCTGCCCGGTCGGCACGGATGCTCACCCCGGAGGATTGGCTGCCACCAGGGACGGCCTCGCCTGCTCTGTTTGCACAGGCTGCTCCCCTCGCTCAAGGGTGTGTCCCCTCTCAGCCCTGGGAGGGCTCCTCTCAGGATCCTCCTTGGCCTCATTTTCCACCACCACTACCTCTCTCTCGGCTGCCTCTCCGGCCTCGGGATCGGCAGGTAAGGCGGACCGCAGGCCGGCCGCGGCTAAACGAGCCTCGGTGGCCAACTTCTCAATTCGTCTATCCCTCGGGCCTATAGCCTGGATATTATCAAGTCGCTGGATAAAAGCGGCCGATAGTGGGCCGCCAGAGGGTCGGTTTTCTGAACAAAACAAAAAACTAAGGTCAAATGGGCCCAATAAAAAGAAAGGAAAAAAAAAGAAGAAGAAAGAGAAAAAGGAGAAAGAAGTGCACTTACTGAAATTGAAGGTGAACTCTGAAGGGGGATGGAGGACCGTTTCCTCCACCCCGACGCGAGACTGCCACTCGCCACCTACCCAAAGCCATTTATCCTTCCACTCCTTTAAGGACTGTGGAAGACCTTCAACTAGCCCGTCTGGATACCCAGGTCTAGTATGTGCATAGTACCACCCAGACAAACAGCTCGTTCATCTCCGCAAACTTGGGGCAGGGGTACCCTTCCAAATGGAACAGCACCAACAATCCGATAATCCGTCCCCAAGTCAAAGGATGCACTTGCGATAGGGGGAGACCCCACTTTCGGAACCACCGTGTGAGCACCGGCGGCAGTGGGAATCGCAGCCCAAACAGGAGGCTGGGTACGTGTATGGCCATGCATCCCTCCGGTGGGTGCTTGGGGCACTCCACACTGTCCGATAGCCAAAAGTGTATGCCTAGCCGTGTCGATGAAACACGGTCGTGCTAAATTGATGGGGTCAAGTTCGAGTTCCAGAGCGCAACACGTCTTGGCCGTGTCAGGCAACACGGTCGTGTCGCGAGAGAAGATTTACGCACGGCTTCCAGCGGAGAACACGGCCTGGCCGTGTCCCTCTACATGACCGTGTCGCAGGACACTGAGTTGACGTTTTTGCATTTTTTTTTCAGTTTTTGAGTTTCCTTTTTCGATTTAAGTTGTTGCCTAGTAGGATTAGGGTTTGGATCCCTTATAAAGGTGAACACTTATTGTTTTCGGGATCAATCAATACAAATAATCTTTTACTCTCAAATTTGAGTGTTTCTCCAAGTGCTTCAAGATTTGTGTTCTTGTTGCAATTATCGACTTATCAGGCAATAATCCATAATTGCTTGTGGCGTCTTCGCATACCGAGGTTCTTGCTTTGCTAAGCAACGGGTCGAGGTTTCCACCAAGTTAACCAAACTAGTGGAGATCTTGCGTTAACAACATATTGTTGTTGGGTCGTATACACGGTTGTTGTTGCGGTTCACATCAGTTGGTAATCAGAGCCATCTAGCAAGGTTAAGTCTATCCATGTTCTTTAATTTTTGCTATTTTCCAGAATTTCTCATAAACCCTAGTTCTTGAAGGGTACAAAAAAAAATCGAACTGCACAAAAAAAATCAGCGGGAAAAAAAATCTAAACCGCATGCAAAAAAAACGAAAATTCTGGAAAAATCGAAAATTTAAGCCCTAGTCTTCAATTTCATCTTTTACGATCTGTTGATTGGTTTGGTAATTCTATTGGTTTGTTGAGGCGTACTTGCGACTGTCTGATTGGTTTATAATCGTGACAAGTGCGGGTACTTGGGGATTGTGAGTTGAGTGATACACGAGCGTATAAACGTGAGGTGAGTGATTTAAGCATGACAGACGAAAACCGACAACCATTGGAGAAGTTTGATATGGAGGCACTTGCAAGCCTCATGAAGAAAGTAATGATCGAAACATATGGGAATCCCAGAGAGGCGCCGAAAATAGAGGAACCTGCTACTAGGGCACGGAGGCCGAGGAGGTTTGAGTTAGAGGAGTGGATAGACGCGATTGATGATTTTAATTCCGAAAGGGAGCAAAATTATAATCTGGGTAGAGGTCCGTGCGGAGATAGGGGTGATCGGGGGCGTGAGGATGGCAATTTGAGTAACATCAAAATGCAAATCCCCTCGTTCCAGGGAAAGTGTGATCCGGATGCATATTTAGATTGGGAGAGGAAAATCGAGAATGTGTATGACTGCCAAAACTATTCCGACTTGAAAAAGGTGAAATTGGCGTCAACTGAATTCTCGGATTATGCAAGTGTGTGGTGGGATCAATTAATGGTCTCAAGGAGGAGAAGCGGCAAGCGGCCCATTTCCACATGGGAGGAGATGAGGAGTCTGATGCGACGTCGTTTCGTACCAAACCACTATTATAGGGGCGCCTATCA
Organism: Rehmannia glutinosa; assembly: GCA_016081115.2. Lineage (NCBI taxonomy): Eukaryota > Viridiplantae > Streptophyta > Magnoliopsida > Lamiales > Orobanchaceae > Rehmannia > Rehmannia glutinosa. Next base: position 81,417,682 of record CM071925.1, on the reverse strand, counting down.
GAGGTTGCAAAGGTTGACTCAGAGGTCAAAGAGTGTGGAGGATTACCACAAGGAGATGGAGATGAGGGCCAACATCGAGGAGGATCATGAGGTTACTATGGCCAGGTTTATCGTGGGGTTGAATACGCCTATAGCAAATGTCGTCGACTTACATCATTGTGTCGATCTCGAGGAGATGGTGCATATGGCGGTGAAAGTGGAGCAACGGCTCAAGAGGAGTAGCTTCAACCGGCATGCACCAAACTCTAACTCCAATGCATGGAAGTCAAACACCAACAAAAAGGAGGAGCAGAGTTCGAAGGTGACGGATCAAAGGGGGAGGGTGCCCGAGCCTAAACCTGCAGGTAAAATTGAACCCTCTACTGCTCGCACAAGGGATATTAAATGTTTTAAATGTCATGGGTTTGGGCATATAGCTAGTCGATGTCCAAATAAGAGGGTGTTGGTTTTGCGCGAGAATGGGGAAATGGAGTCGGAGAATGAGGGGGAGCAAGATTATAGCGATATGTCGGATTTGGAGGATATTTCGGAGGTGATAGAGGCGGCGAAGGGGGAATCGTTATCCTTGGTGTCTCGGAGGGCACTGAGTATTCAGCCTAAGTCAGATGAGGGGGTCCAGCGAGAAAACATCTTTCATACAAGGTGTTTTGTCAATGGAAAGGTGTGTAGTGTCATCATAGATGGTGGGAGTTGCACTAACGTAGCAAGTGCAAAGATGGTGGATAGGTTAGGAATTCCGACAATAAAACACCCACAACCTTATAAGTTGCAGTGGTTGAGCAATTGTGGGGAGATGCAGATAAGTAGACAGGCGAAGGTAGCATTTCAAATAGGGAGATATAAGGATGAGGTGTTGTGCGATGTGGTGCCAATGCAAGTGGGGCACATCCTGTTGGGTAGGCCGTGGCAGTTTGATAGGAGGGTGCAACATGACGGCTACACCAACCAGTATACTCTTGTTCACAATCAAAAACGATTTGTACTTCTTCCTTTAACTCCAAAAGAAATTTATGAGGATCAAGTGAAATCGAGAGTGGGAGAGGTAAAAGAAAAAGAGAGTTCGGCTAGTGAGCATAAAAATCAAAATAAAGCCGAGAAAAATGAGAGCTTGAGAGAAAACAAGAGTGAGGGTCCGACTAAGGGTAGAAGTGAGGTTTGAGAGATAGCCGGGAAAAAGGAGAGCAATAATTTTGAGAGGGCCGGAAAACAAAAAGGGGGGAAACAGCCATGAGGTAAGAAACAAGGGAAAATGAATTTGATGGCAAAAATGAGTGACCTTAGGAAAGCCACCACGAGTGGTTGTTCGATGATACTCTTAGTTTACAAGGGCACTTATTTATCTACTGACAGTCTTAATCCCGATTTGCCTAGTTCTGTCTTATCTTTGTTGCAGGAGTTCGAGGATGTATTTCCAGACGAGATGTCGGATGGGTTGCCGCCTATTCGAGGGATTGAGCATCAGATTGATTTCATTCTGGGTGCATCACTACCTAACTGGCCGGCTTACAGAACCAATCCGGAGGAAACAAAAGAGTTGCAGCAGCAGGTTGATGAGTTGCTAAGCAAGAAACTCATCCGGGAAAGCATGAGTCCTTGTGCGGTTTCGATACTACTAGTTTTGAAGAAGGATGGGTCTTGGAGGATGTGTGTGGATTGTCGGGCTATTAATAACATCACTACTGACATCCCATACCTCGCTTGGATGATATGTTAGACGAGCTCCATGGTTCTAGCATCTTCTCCAAGATAGATTTGAGAAGTGAGTACCATCAGATTCGTATGCGAGAAGGGGATGAGTGGAATGCGGTCTTTTAAGACGAAGCATGGGTTATATGAGTGGTTAGTCATGCCTTTTGGGCTAACCAACGCACCTAGCACGTTCATGAGACTCATGAACCATGTTTTGAGAGCTTTCATTGGTAAGTTCATCGTGGTTTACTTTGATGATATTCTCATTTATAGTAAATTATTGTACGAACACTTGGATCATTTGAGGGCCGTCTTAGAGGTATTGAGAAAACAGAAGTTGTATGCAAACGTCAAGAAGTTCACATTTTGTTCGGAGCAGTTGATATTCTTGGGGTTTGTAGTGAGCTCGAAGGGAAGTACAGTAGATGAGGAGAAGATTAAAGTTATCCAGGACTGGCCTAAACCCACATCGGCCAGTCAAGTGCGTAGTTTTCATGGACTTGCAAGCTTTTATCGAAGGTTTGTGCGGGATTTCAGTACTATCGTAGCACCATTGACGGAAACTATTAAGAAGAGTGTTGCTTTTCAGTGGGGCGAAGCCCAAGACAAGGCATTTGAGTTGTTGAAGGAAAGGCTAACACATGCGCCTTTGCTAGCATTGCCGGATTTTACCAAGGTCTTTGAGATCGAGTGTGATGCATTAGGGGTTGGAATCGGCGCCGTACTAATGCAAGAGGGGCAGCCGATCGTATTCTTCAGTGAAAAACTGAGTGGGGCGGCCTTGAACTATCTGACGTACGACAAGGAGTTGTATGCTTTGGTCCGGGCCTTGAAAACGTGGTAGCACTATTTGTGGCCGAAGGAGTTCATAATCCATACCGATCATGAGTCCCTAAAGTATCTTAAGGGACAGCAAAAGTTGAACAAGCGACATGCCCGTTGGCTCGAATTCATCGAGACATTCCCATACATCATCCGGTACAAGCAAGGTAAAACTAATATTGTAGCAGACGCACTATCTCGAAGGTACACTCTTATCTCGACTTTAGATGCTAACATCCTTGGGTTTGAACATATTAAAGAGTTGTACTTGCATGATCTTGATTTTTCTAAGTCGTTTGTTGCATATGAGAAGGGATCATAGGGTAGATTTTATAAGCATGATGGGTTTTTATTTCGGGAGGATAAATTGTGCATTCCTCAGAGTTCTTTAAGAGACTTACTAGTGAGAGAATCGCATGGTGGGGGTCTTATGGGACATTTTGGGGTGGTCAAAACGTTAGCAGTCTTACAATAGCATTTCTATTGGCCTCATATGAGGCGAGATGTCGAGCGTATTTGTAGTAGATGTGTTACTTGTAGGCAAGCTAAATCCCGGGTCCAAAATCAAGGGTTGCACACGCCCTACCTATTCCGACGGCACCTTGGGTTGATATTTCTATGGACTTTGTTTTAGGGCTCCCGAGAACTAAACATGGTTTAGACTCTATATTTTTTGTCGTAGATCGTTTTTCAAAGATGGCACATTTTATTCCATGTCATAATGCGTCTTTGGTTGCCGATTTGTTCTTTAGAGAGGTTGTAAGGCTGCATGGTATGCCTAGAACCATTGTGTCGGATAGGGATTCTAAGTTCTTAAGTTACTTTTGGAAGACCTTGTGGGGGAAATTGGGGACTAAATTGTTATTTTCTACTACATGTCTCCCCCAAACGGACGGTCAAACAGAAGTAGTCAATAGAACTTTGTCCACATTGTTAAGGGCTATTATTAAAAAGAACATTAAAACTTGGGAAGAGTGTTTACCGCATGTTGAGTTTGCTTATAATTGTGTTGTGCATTCTGCGTCGAAGTTTTCAGCATTTGAACTCGTTTATGGTTTTAATCCGCTAACCCCCTTGGATTTATCACCTTTACCTGTTTCTGAGCATGTTAACTTAGATGGCCAGAAGAAAGCTGATTTTGTGAAACAGTTACATGAGAAAGCAAGACTCAACATCGAACGGCGAACAGAGCAGTACACGGTGCAGGCTAACAATAATCGAAAAAGGTGGTGTTCGAACCAGGCGATTGAGTTTGGGTGCATATGCGGCCCAAACGTTTCCCAACACATAGGAAGTCCAAGCTGCAACCGCGAGGGGATGGACCGTTTCAAGTGCTCGAGCGAATCAATGATAATGCCTACAAGAAAGACTTGCCGGGCGACTATGGTGTTAGTGTTTCTTTCAATGTTGCTGATCTTAGTCCTTTTGATGTCAATTCGGATTTGAGGACAAATCTTTCTCAAGAGGAGGGGAATGATGAGAATCCATGGACGAAGGATCCAGTAACAGTGCCAGTTGGTCCGATAACACGGGCTCGAGCAAGGAAGTTTAAAGATGCGCTCAATGGGCTGATTCAAGTCGTACAAAAGGAGGCCGAGAGTGCGTTGCCAGCAGAGGAAGAGGTTCAGGTGGTCCAGTTGATTGGCGTCATCGACATTACGGAGTCCACCTCAGACTGAGCGAGTTAAGGATGCCGAGAATACGAGTCACTTTGTGTCTTGAAGACATTGTAATCAAGTCTCATTAGTGTCTTGTGTTCGATTATCTTAGTTAGTTGTAATTTTCAATTATTTTGGAGTTGTTTTGATGTTTGGAGGCCAAGAAAACCTTTAGGGCCGCGTCTTAGGTTGTTATTTTGAGTTTGGGACGAAGAGGAGGTCGAAACAGAAGTGCGCAGGCAACACGGTGCAGTCGTGCTGCTCACCGACACCTGGCCGTCTTTGCCTAAATTGATGGGGTCGAGTTCGAGTTCCAGAGTGCAACACGGCTTGGCCGTGTCAGGCAACACGGCCGTGTCGCGAAAGAAGATTTACGCACAGCTTCCAGCGGAGAACACGGCCTGGCCGTGTCCCCCAACACGGCCGTGTCGCGGGACGCTGAGTTGACTTTTTCGCGTTTTTTTTCAGTTTTTGAGTTTCTTTTTTGGTTTAAGTTGTTTCCTAGTAGGATTAAGGTTTGGATCCTTTATAAGGGTGAACACTTATTGTTTTTCGGGATCAATTAATACAAATAATCTTTTACTCTCAAATTTGAGTGTTTCTCCAAGTGCTTCAAGATTTGTGTTCTTGTTGCAATTATCGACTTATCAGGCAATAATCCATAATTGCTTGTGGCGTCTTCGTATACCAAGGTTCTTGCTTTGCTAAGCAACAGGTCGAGGTTTCCACCAATTTAACCGAACCAGTGGAGATCTTGGGTTAACAACATATTGTTGTTGGGTCGTGTGCACGGTTGTTGTTGCGGTTCACATCAAAAGACTATATGTCTATATCAAGATTTTAACTAGTTATGGCATCTACAATGGTTGAAGTTACTATGGGGATATTAAATGGGTCTCACGTGCCACATTACAATTTTAATATCTTCTCTTCTAATATCCATTTTTTCAATTCAAATATCTTTCTACCTATTTTTTTGTGGGACCCTTCCTTCAAACCAATATAAAAAGCACATTCAACTGTCGTGGCCCCACATGAACAATGCAATATTCGTGCACAATTCTCTCTCTCTCTCTCTCTCTCTCTCTCTCTCTCTCTCTCTCTCTCTCAATATATGTCCCACAATGATGGGTAAACTATTTGGTGATATTGATTCTTTATATCATGTTAGTGATGACGTTTTGTCATACTTTTTTTCATTTTTAAAAGACCTTTTTTCTGGTAGCGCTATCTCTATCGATCGTTAAACTCAAGTTTCCATGTTTTCGCATTTTCTTTCCTTTTCTTTTGTGATGAGTAAAATTTGGTGTAGAAATGCTTGGTATTTAGTAATATTCAGATTTATATTTTCCAAATGCCACAATAGTGTCACACTTTGAATTTTCTTGCGAAATTTTAAGCAGATTTGATGGGGTAAAGTTTTTGAGGAAATTAAAGGGCAAGAAAGTGATGTTTATAGGGGACTCAATTGGTCTAAATCAATACCAGTCACTTGTATGTCTTCTATACACATCCTTGTATGGACCAAATATCACACAGGAAGCTAATGACACAATGACCACGGTTACATTTCAGGTTCTTTTTTTTTCTTTTATACACAATTGTATATATGTTCATTAGTTCGTATATGAATTATATGTTTCTTGATACTAAAAAGAGAATAATGTTGCAGGACTACGGAGTTTCAGTCACATACTTCCCTTCTCATTATTTAGTAGACATCGAAATGGAAGAATTTGGCCGTGTTTTGAAGCTCGATTCTCTTAAAAATGGACAACTATGGAAGCAAGTCGACGTTTTAATCTTCAACACGTGGGGTTGGTGGCAACGTAAAATTAACCAATTGTACGCCTCAAAACAATCTACAAATACCATTTTATATAGAAATCAATCGGCTGAATCACAATTTTAGTCATGTAGCCATATGAAATCCCAATAATAGTATATCCTATAGAAATCACAGTTTGCAAAAAGTCCATGATATTCAAAAAAGCTCTCGATTTCAGTCAAATTGGTAGTCCAGGGGAAAAAAAACGCCCAAAAAATCCATGTGTTACACTTTTCGGTCAAACACGCTAATGTGGGAACCAATTTTGTTTATGTGGATATCCTTCGAGTGAGCGCACATGTTGATTAAGACAAAAATTCAAGAAAGAAAAACTCTTTTTTAATTACATATTTTGAGAGTCTTAACCACTCGATCACTATCCAATTCTCAAAACTCTCTTACAAATTGATCGAATAAACAAAATTGTCCAAAAATGTGCATGGGCATGTGAATTATTCCGACAAAATTTTCCAATTTTCGGTCACCAAATGACTGAAATAGAGAGTTATCTAAAAATTAGAATGTGTTTCGCACAATTGTGATTTCACAGGACCATTATTTCCCAACCCCCAATAACTATAGGACTAAAACTGGAATTTAGCTCCAAATGTTTTTAAGTCTTTCCATTGGATAATATTGGTGTAAGTTTGCAGATGGGATTATATTGAAGATGATGGGACAATAATGGAGGATATGGATCGTATGGTCGCTTTTACCAAAGCGCTAGTGACATGGGCAAAATGGGTGGACTCAGATGTGAATCCTAATCAAACAAAAGTTTTCTTTAGAGGAATCTCTCCATCCCATTACAAGTAAGTCTACTATATGTATGTACTAAATAAAGGATCTTAATTTTCTTGAGAAATATTTAAATTTATTTTAAGTATATAAAAATGATAAAATATTCCCTTTTCTAGAGGCGTGGAATGGAATGAACCAGGAGTAAAGAATTGCTCAAAGGAGACAAGGGCTATAACAGGATCAACATATCCAACTGATGAGCCATTAGCAGCTAATGTTGTGAAAGAGATTCTGAGTAGTAACATATCATCTTCAAACTCTGTTCATTTATTGGACATCACAAGACTTTCCCAGTTGAGAAAAGATGGGCACCCCAGCACCTACAATGGCTCGAACCGCATGGACTGCACCCACTGGTGCCTTGCTGGTGTCCCCGACACATGGAACCACCTCTTGTACGCGCAACTGGTTCAACAATGGATGGAACACGATCCCGACTATTCTGATTCACCCTACTCGTCGAAACAGAAATAGTCGATGATTTGCTATTCTTTCTTCTTTTTCTCTCATGAAGTAGAATCACTTACAAGTTACAATTGCATATTGATCTCCATATCTCTATACATTTTGTTTTTCTTCTATTCCTTGATTACCGAATATATATTGCATAAATAAAGGATTATTCTACAACATGTTATCAACACGGATTTTACTCGAAAAATCTTTGGAAAAATAAAGTTTTTGAGTTTCTTTTATTAGTTTATAGTTACTTATACTTTTGTTAGCAATATTTACTTAGGAAATCAAACTTTCTTACTTTATACTAATCCACATGTTTGTGATAACAATTTTGAATGTCAGCAATAATTTCTTCCCTGCAAAAGGCACATCATCAAAGAGGCAAAAAGAAAAATTGCCTAAAAGCACAAATATCCTCTCTACACTGCTTTTCTGTGTGTGGATGCTCTGTACTTATATAAAAACACTTGAGAAAAAGGTTTAGTCTACAATAAAAATATTCTCAACTGATCAATTAAAGTACCACAATAGTTCATTCATGAATCATGTAACATGGATTTCCACATAAATGGTCACCTCCATCACCACTAACCATTATAGCTAGATCTTCGGCATACCACGATATGGATCAATGTCACTAAATACTCTCCTTAGTTCAGCTTGGCTTGCTTTACCTTGGCGGCCTGAATCTTCGGAACCTTCACCAAGAAAGCCGGAATACTATTTTTTCTTTCGACACTTCTGATCAATTCTACCTAAACTTGTTCTCTCTAAGCAAGATTCTAGCTAAAAAGAACGAGCAGGTCCATTTATAAATATTTATACGATCACCGGGATTCTGCATTTCCAATGTTGTTACACCACTCTTCAAAAGATAGAAAAGAGAGAACCAGCAAATGCAGCAGTATCATCATAAAACCTTTGTAGTCGGTCCAGAATATTTTACCAGAATCTAATTCTCCTTCGGTTTTGGTTTGGACTTCACATCTTCTGGAATGCACGACGCCCAGAAGATAGGCAAAAGCGTACACGCCGCCTGTATCAAAAGACCTCGTGGCAGGCCAGAAAAATCGTCTCCGTTTACCCCAACATAGGACGCAAGGGCAACACCCAAGTATCCGCTCACTATAAACGCAAGTGCAATAGCAGACATTACAACCGCCATAACAGAACCCTCATACCCTGGCGGACAAAGCTTCGCCATCAAAACAGTGAAAGGTAGAATCTTGAAAAAGTATAGGACCTCAAGCAAGCCCGAGAAAACGATAACATAAATTGAATCTGGAACGCCAATCCCCTTATAAACCCCCTTCACAAACAAATAATCTGATATCATAAAAATGGCCATCGATATCTGCACGGCGACAATTAATTTTCTTGACGAAATCGATTTGAGATGGCGGTTATAAACGGCGCCCCACAATAGCATGGCTGCTTGACCAACAACCTTTGATATCCCGAGCAGTGATGATTCGATCTTCAAGTGTTGGGTTTGATAGTAGAACATGGTGCCTGTTAGTGCGGGAATTACAGCGTACGAAAACGCGAACCAGATTATAGAGTAAAGGATTTCCGGTTTTTTAAGTGCGACCAAGAGTTCCGAAAATTGCTTTCCAAAGCCTACGTGGGACGGAGCTTTGGGTAGGTCTAGAGAGCTCTCGCGAACGAATAACGTAATTAAGAACTGAAAACAGAGAAGAATGCCGAAGATGAAAAACATCATTCGCGGCGAATATCGGTCGATAGCGATACCACCGACGAGATTTCCCAAAACGCCACCGATAGAAGAGGCCATCCAAACGAAAGACTGCAGCCCACCGGATGAAGATGATTTGGAGGTTTTGGAAGAAGTGGGTTGTCTTGCAGTCTCTGCTACTATGGCATCATCGGCAACCTCAACTATAGCAGCACCCAGATTCCCGAGAAGGAGATAAAATGTAATTGACAGGAAAGAGATGCCTGATGAAGCAAATATTGCAATAGCTATCCATGACACTGCTTGTAGAAATGCTGCGAAAATATTTGTATTTGTCAGTCAAGAAACAAGGATGCACATTAGCATTCCAGTGTTAGAACTATCGGGAAGCAAAGACCGCCTCCAACCCATCCTACCCATAAGGAATAATTACAAATGAACCCCTGAGGTTTGGGCTAATTACCCAAAAAAACTCCAAAAATGTTTCAAAATTACAAAAAGTCCCCCCCTGGTTTGACTATGTATTAAATTTGAGGTGGTAACTGTAATTATCTAGAAATATTAGGAGGGTTTAAAATGTTTTTTTGCTTATGGAGAGGGAAAATGTAAGACGGAATCAAACCTCAAGGGGGTTTTCGCAATTTTCAGAAACCTCTTTTTTTTTGTAATTAGCCTGAACCTCAGGGCTTTTTTTGTAATCATCCCATTTGTAATCATCCCTAATAATAATAATAATTAATAAAACAATATAAAATAATATAAATGTATAACAAGAACACCTAGTTGATGATTGTCAAATATATACCCAGAAAGTTTTACTCTTCATGCTACATTAGACAATATATACTTGGGAGAAAGTCCAAATTCACCATTTCCATGACCCGTAGATGACCAGAAATTAAGAACTATCACCAACACAGTTAACTACACATGGATATGCAAGTGGTTTTGACTGCCATCTAAGGAAGATATCATATCCCACTGTGTGGTGGAGACTTTCACATAACGTCTTGCCTTATAGCAGAAGGGAGATGAATCAAAAATCAAATGAGTACGCAAAGTCCAGTCAATTTAAGATGGAGAAAAGATACAACTTGACTACCAAAATCTGAAGTGATAAAAATTACCCCTGAAGTTTGGGTTAATTACAAAAAAAATCAGAGGTTTGTGAAAATTACCAAAAACCCTTGATGTTTGATTTTATATTACACTTATCCCCTTCAATAAGCAAAAACTTTTCAAACATCCCCTTGCATTTGGAAGAAAACAACAATTAACTCCTTACATTGAACACAACATCAAACCTCAAGGGTTTTTTGTAATTTTCAAACATATCTGGGTTTTCTCTTTGTAATTAACCCAAACCTCAAGGGTAGTTTTTGTACTTATCCCAAATCTAAAATACTATTGCTGTTCAGAAGTATCATAGACTACACAGAAAAATATCATATGAAACCTTCTTGAAAAAACATGAAATCCTTTTCAGGCAACTCATAACATTTCGTGCAGAGACATATAATGTGATACGCATTCTTGAATTGGCGTAGAGTCGCCATAACTGTGTAAACCAACACGAATGCACATCTAATCAATACCTACATTCCTATTATGGGTTGAAAAGAACTCCTGTAAGACTGCTATTTCAACTATAAAACTTACAATTTTGTTGAGTCACTTGGTCAGACAAAACTAGAACAGAAAAGGCTCCATATTCCCCTCCCCCCCCCCCCCCTCAACAAATCTTTTATTTTCAAGTACTTTCATACAATGTTACAACTTGGTTTTAAGTTTTAACAGTTTATGAATCTGAATGAAGGTCTTCTCACCTATCAAATATTACAGATACAAAGCCTTATAACTGAGGATCTTACTATTTTTATCACATCCCTAACTGTATGTGATGTCAATGAAACTTAACTGAAACTTGAGAATTCAAGGCAGGAGTCTCACCAAATATCCAAAGTAGAACCAGCTCAGACACACACACTGACACAAACACACACACACACTAAGGAGAAACAATTCAAACCAACAAAGAAAGTATAGACCAATAAGCTACTCAATTGAATTAAACTATGAAACAGAGAAAATATATGAAGAGGACAAAATTACATACCTCCAAGGGCTATATAGGGGACACGATGCTGGCCAAAGATGTAGAGTGAATCGGAAATTATGCCGTAAAAGGGTTTAGCCACCATAGGCAAATTGGCCGAATTCTGAAGGATCTGCAGAGTAGAAGGCTCCAATCTCAACCCATCCTTAAGGAAGAAATTTACCCCCATCCATGGAAAACACCTCAACCCCTGTACCCAATACCCAATTCCCAGCAACAACTTTCTATTTCTAACACTCTCACTCTCACTTACAGAAGACACCATTGCTGAAATTCAACCACCAAACACAAAGACTCTGTCTTTGCCTGTCAAATCACCAGCTTTAGTATCAAATCAGAAATGGGTCTCCCAGAATACCTCGAATCGAAAAAATCCCTTCAGGATTCTGCCTTTTGATGGTAGAAGTAACAGCTCCGCCTTAAGTATCACTGCAGAAAAGGGGTTTCTCTGAAATCCTCGAAATCTGTTAGATTTTAATAGGAAAATGATGAACAGGGACCAGAAATGAACACGTGAATAGCTGATCTATACTATGTAAGGGCTCCGTATCAAGCAATAGAGACGTACAATTTTATTTTATTTTTGTTTTATTCATTACTAATAATCTTACCGACGTTTATGGACAGGTGGTGGGAGCATCGGGGGACGGTATATTCGGTTAGAAAAGGAAGTAAAGTGTAATCCCGAGGCCGAAAGTTTCTGGAGAAACAACGTGGCGGGGTTACGATGTCATTCATTCGTTGTCCCAATTGCCAAAATCAAGAAAAGCGATAGAGCGAGACAATCCTTGACCGACACCTGTGTTTTTGCTGATGTAAGATGTATGAATGGCTTAAAGTTGCACAGTACCAGTTAAGTTTGTTGAATTTTTTATGGAGTTTTGGAAAATTTATAATTTGAATATAATTTTAAGTGCTAATGGAACAAAATAGCTATTTAGAAAATGTAAAGATTAAAAATAGTCATTTTTTTGTAGACACATCTTTTTTAGCTATTTTGGGGTGTAAAATAACATTCATACCCTTCTAACATGTTTGTTTGATATTGGATTATTTCCCTCTCTTTCACTTATTTCTATATATCCTCTTACTCTTTTTTTCAAACTTATTTTAAAAAATCGAACTTGTATTTGTTGTTTTTAAATATGCAATATAGGTGTTGAACTATAGATATCGAAAAGATGATTAATTTGATATATTATACATGCAAAACGGATTTAAACGAAAAAGTTATGTCAATTCAAAGTTTTTTTGGAGAAAAATAAAATAACTGGGTTATAATAAGTGATGTGGCTCGATGTCGAGTTACAATGACTCGACATTGAGTTATAGTTTACAGTAACTCGACATCGAGTTACTGTAACTCGATGTCGAGTCACAGTAACTCGATGCAAGTCACAGAGATATGTGTTTTTGTGTAGTTAAATTGATGCAAGGACAAATTGGGTTTTTCGCACCCCAAAACGGCTAAAAAAGATGTGTTTGAAAAACATGGCTAAAAACATCTTGGTTTTGATGGGAATGGCTAAAAAAATCAACTGTAATTTTAATTGTTAATCGAATCAATATTAAAATGAGCTTTAATGGAGTCGGGCATATATCATTTTATTATTTTTTTATTAGTAAAGTCGAATTCGAGCCAAGTTTTACATTTTACAAGCCGGAAATATGTTCAATTTGTTATTAATGAATTGAGCTCAAATTGTCTTTCATGATCAATTTTGACGGGGTATTTAACAGTTTAATGTGATTGTGAGAATTTGTTGCAAATATATGGTAAAGATTGGGGTTGTTAAAATATTAGGCGTAGACGCTAATAATGTTAGCCACCATGTGAAGAAACCACGTATTTAGCCACCATGTGAAGAAACCAATGCCATGACTTAAAATTTTCTTCAACTACTAGAGCATATGCTAGAGGTAGCACATGTTGGTTTGCTTCCAGACTCACAACAATTAACATTTTGTGCTTGTATTTAGTATACAAGTGTGTTCCGTCCACATTAATGACCTTACGGTAATGCCTAAAATCCTCGATGCACGGTTGGGACACCCAGAAAATATAACCCAACGTATGCACACCACGTTCATTTATATGTTTAGGGAACCACTCCACAACTGTTCCGGGATTGTATTTCTACAGCGCCTCCATATATTTAGGCAAGTATTGACAAGAGCTCTCCAAGTTCCATACACATTTTCTCTTGTCCGTTTCAAACTGTGCCAAGTTTTATGGTATGAAATCTCATATCCATATTTGTCGTTCACATTTTGCTGAACATACTTGATATCATACGCAGGATCACATGGTACCATCCCCATAAGATCTTTAGTGATAATGTTTTTACACAAGTTTTTGTGATCTTTGTAGACGGTGTTCATAACACAACTATGGGGAGGTCCCAACTTGGTAATTTGCCACATTGAATATCTTTTCACAAAACTCAACTGCAACCACCAATTGCATTGCTACGATGATAAGTCTGTTTCAATAACTCCTGATTGATTATGCATACAAACAATTTTTCACAATGTCGGCGTAGACTCCACAACCCTATACTCACGTCTGTCATGACGCACAGAAAAATCCTTAACTGCGGATTGCACATATTTTTCTATCTACGAAAATCATACTCTTTTTCAACTCACCTCTGTCGTAGTCATAATACATAGTTGTTAATAGGGCGTCAATAGAATCACCAGAAATATCTTCATATCCCGACTAAAAAAAAGGATCTTGATAAGTTAGGATGGGGAGAAACTACCAAAGGAACATGTTGCTGGGCAGGATGATCATCTTCATGATCTTGTACATTATTATGCTCAACATGATCATCACTATCATCACCATGCTCGCTAGTATCAGTAGGTTTCAAGTTCCCCGTTATATCCCTAAGAAAAGAATCACTCCTAACTGTAAGTTCGCTTCTCAAGATGCACATTCAATCCATCCAAATTCCCCTGACTAGGTCTACAAGCACTACCCAATCTCATGTTTTTCATTCCTTGAGTAACCGAAGGCAATTCAGAGTAACCAATAATGTAAGATGCATATTGGTAAAATTTATTTTCCAATGGAATTGGTGGTGGTGCGGTATGAGACAAAATTTTGGATTCAACAAATAGATCGACAGACCTTAAACGGGCTATCAGATCCAAAAAAATCTAAGTTCCCGATCCTTTTTAATTGGAACCACTCGTAAATTATCATTGTCAAAATATTTATCATAATTGTCAACTTATGGTGATTCTGATCCAAATCTGTCATTTCATACAAAAGTCCTAATAAATCTAATAGGTCGATACTACGTCTACAATCAATATATGTTGCTGTGACAACTTCTCCTCCATAGTGCACAAATACTACAATTTTATCTAACATATCTTCAAAAATTAAACATAATTGTTATTTTTATTAATAATTAATTAATTAATTATTCCATCATTTTTGCTAATAAATTAAAAAATACCAACTATATTATCTACAAGCCTAAAAATAACATCTAAAAAAAGTCATCTACAAAAGTCATCTACAAGCAATTATAATTATATTAATCTATCATTTTACTAACTTTTTTAAACATACCTACCTACCATATTATTCAACAATTTCTTCTAACAATTTGTAAAAATGCCTAAAAATAAAATAACATTTAGAAAAGTATTATCTACAAGAAATTATAATTATACTATTCTATCATTTTACTAACATTTTCAAAATACCTACCAACAAATAAACAATATATTATTCAACAACTTAAACAATTAACAAAATAAATTACAAATATTAAAAATTGTTCATTATGTGTAGAAAATTAATTGAATTGCGCAAAAATGGCCAGAATCAAATGCTCGCCCACTGCCTACCATTGCCGCCACCATCCGCCGAAAACAACTAAATTGCCTAAGTTGATGGGCTTTTTCTAAAAAAAAATGCGGGGGGAGACCTTTTTTAATTCTCATGGAGAGCAGTAGATCTCTTCACCTGTGTTCGATGAAGGGATGAAATGGATGGATGAATGTATAAATATGGAGGGGAAAGGAATGAAAAATGGTCAAGCACTAGTCAAACTAGCGTCCAACTGTGCTGCAAAAAAACCCATCTCAATTGTGCAACACATTTTGGGGTTTACAATAAATAATTAAATAACCCATTTTGAGTCGGATATTGAATAGTTTGATTCCATATTAAGCTCTAGCACCAACTTAATAACAAATCGGTAAACTTTTGATATTTGAGTTTTAAATGTTTAAAATTTTAGAAAATTGATGACTGGATTGTACAAGAACATATGCAAACTATCTGGTTCAGATTGTTTTAACTAGATTAAAAATTGATTTGATATTCCTTCAAAAAGAAATTAATTCAATGTATTTCACTAAATTAAAATAATACAATTCTAGATTAGATTCAAAAATCAAAATAACTCAATTCTTGTTTTATATTTACTAAAACAAATTAAATAAAATCTAAATTCAATTTGTTTTAGTACATGAAAACCACTTATTTTGATTTAATTAAAGAAAAAAACAAACTAGTAAAAATAAGACAACTAGCTAAAATGAATGTTTTTTAATTTCTGTTCAACCAGAGAAATTCTTTTATCCCAAAATGTGAATATTTACCAATTTGTTTACAAAACACGTTATTCACGCACTATTACTTTTCTTTCACCAATCATATTTGTCCATTTTTTCAAACAACAAATCATTATTACACAGTTTTCAATAAATTCCACTATTCACCACCAACATATTTCTAACTATCAATCGCATTCAATTATTATTTTACTATTTTTCTATCACATCAACTTTTATCATTATATTTTTATTTCTTATACAATCACACTCTCAAATTTTTTTCTTTTCTTTTTTCAAGATTTTTTATCAATATTCAATAGCTGAAAGAAAATTCTCAAAATAAAATGATATCCAATCGCAACCGTAAATCTTATTTTCTATTAACCAAAACGATATAAAAGTTGACAAACACTCATATGAGATCGTCCTACGGGTCCTATACTTCCAGACGAATTGTACCCGACTCGGCCCATGCAACCCGACCCGTCCCCTAACTAGGGCCGTTGATAGTTGTTTTTGACCATTTCTTTAAGTAGAAGTAATGCCTCAGTCAGAGTTTTAGCCATCAATGTGTCTCCTGCAGCAACATCAAGTATTGTCCTCGTATGCTTATTCAGACCATTGTAATAATCTTCAACCATCTGCCGCGATCGCATAACCATGTTGTGGACATCTCCTCAACAGATCCTTCGCTCCCAATATTTGTACAACGACTCAAAATCGATCTGTTGGAATTGAGTTATCTCATTTTTCAGTTGGAGTGTTTTACTAGGAGGAAAATTTTCGCCATGAACTTCTAAGTCAGATCATCCCAGCTTGTGATACTCCCAGGTGTAAACGTTTGTAGCCACTGTCTGGCTTTCTCTTGGAGTGAAAACGAAAATAATCTCAGTCGGACAGCCTCATCAGATACATCATTCATCTTGATGACGCGTATCTCTAAGAATGTAGCTAACTGCGCATTTGGGTCATCTATAGAGCTCCCCCGCCCCCCAGAACTGATTATATTGAACCATGCTTATTGAGGGGTGGCTTGAATTCGAACTTGTTTGCATTGATAGGCTAGCGCACAATTTCAGAATAGTTCTGATTCATAGCCGGCCATAAGTATTCCCAGATTGCCATTTCTTGTTCCTCCGGTTGCGGTAGTTTAATTGGAATAATGTTGTCCTTATTCTTATTTCCTTTGTTGCATGCCATTGCTTGACTTTCTGCTCGCCTCGTTGCTCTAAGCGTTCCAAGTGTCCTTTCAATTTTTAGATAAAAAAGAAACAAGTTAGTATCTTTAGATTGTCGCATAAAATAGACAACTCAATGAGCAATAATGAATTAATTGTATCTAAACTTATCTAGATTAGGATTAAGACTACTTAGTAACAATATTATCACAAAATAAGATAACTCAATCCCCGACACAGCGCCAAAAACTTGTTCATGATTTTCTTACATCAAGCATACGGTTTCAAGTTTTAGTATAGATTGAAAAGTGGGGTTATCATCTCCGCAGGCATTGGTATCAAATTTTAGACAAAGTACTGTAGTTATAATAGCTTAACCCTATCTAAATAATCGATGAAAAATAGTTTTTGATTAGACTAAAAATAAACCTAAAGTTAAACTAACAAGTTCGTTCAGACAAATTACCAGACACTTGGTGGATGTGAATTCTAGATTTGTCTAGTTATCCTCTATGTTATCAATCCAATTTATTAATTACACATTATTAATCTATAAGTCCAATATTCCTACCGTTTATCACTTTCTCTCTTGAGTGCCAAGTGATTTTAGGTTTCAATCTTGATTTTAATATCTCTATAAAAATCATGAATTAAACCATAATATGCTCAATGAATATTCCTTCGCGGACTTCGAAAGATTCATAAACTTTTCAGTTTTATGAAACCCTAAGTTATGTTATTTTATGGCCAAACATTCAATTACCTCTCTCGAGTATGACATCAAACACGCCAAATAATCTAAACTATTGATCAGATAATTCAGATGCAACCAATCCAAATAGCATAAATAGATATAATAACATACAAATCAATAAACTGAAATATCAACACATATATTCAAATGTTGGTTACATTAATCTCCCTATAAAATAAATTTTAGCTCATGATGGATGTACAACAACTCATGAAAAGGCACTTATACATCTCTATGGTTCAACAAAGATAACAAAAAAAAAATTAGAAGATCAAAGAAAGAATCCTCTCTGTTTCCAGAAGATAGATGCATTCGATTCACATCCTGAACTCTTTTATTTGTGTTCCTAGTCGTCCCTTGTGCGTGATAGAATGTCCAACCCTTAATTCGTATGTCCCTTATTGTATTTATACCCAAAAATCCATCAAAAACCTGTTAATAATAGGTTTCCAAGTTCTAGTCGGACGTCGCGCACCGCATTACTATAGATTGTGCGCCGCACATCACATCGTCATGCTCGCTGCGGCAATAGGGTTTGGAGCACTGCAACTATTCTACTGCTTTAGTCTCATTACATTTTTCTCCTCTTCAAATACAATTTCTTCCTCCCAAACACGTTTTTCATCGTTTTGCATTGCTATTACCCGTATTTAGAGTTGTCGGTTTTTCTGGGTCAGGCCGACCCAATGATAGCCCATCGGGCCAAGTAGGGGAAAATCGTGTCGGCTGGCCCAGAATTTCGTTTGGTCGCTATTTTGGGGAGCCCAACCCAGTCCATGTATTGAAAATACACTTGATATTCTTTGGGCCAGCCCGGTGTTTCGGGCCTAATGGACCGGGCCAAATAGGTTCGGCTCTTTTTTGGGCTTACAAAATCGCAGCCTAGTCCGACCCTATTACTGGGCCGTTCGGGCCAACCCACTTAGCCGGGCTTTTTTTGACAGCTCTACCTGTGTTGACTCCCTAACGACAATGAATGAAATAAAATAGACTCAAAGTACTCTAGAACACCCAAAAACAATACAAAATCCTAGTCTAAAATACCCGATTCGTAGATATAAAACCAACTTAATAGCAATCTACCCACAAGCCTTTTATATAGCTCTCGTTGGGATAGATGCATCCTAGTCTTCGCTGTAGTTTCAGTCCTTGAAGAATAGGTAAAGAAGTTGGCTTACAATGCAACAAATCAACATCTTTGAGTATATCTAATACTTCATTTGATTGAGATGAGCACCCTCATTTTTCTTACTATATATCTCTAAGCCACTTATAATGCAACAAATCCACGTCTTTTAGTATATCTAATACTTCATTTGATTGAGATGAGAACCCTCATTTTTCTTACAATCTCTAAGCAAATATAGTATTTGGTATGCATAAGTCTTTGATAGTAAAAAGATCATCCAAATAATATCTCAAAGCTACTATTTGATCAGTGTTGACACCTATTATCAAGACATTATCTACATATAGACGAGTAACCCATTGAAATATGATTTACTTCCGTTTATATATAATAGTTTGAAGAAGTATGCTGTTTAGATACTTCATTCTAGAAGTAAGGATTTTACTTCCGTTATGTTATTTCATTTTTCAAAGATATTATATTCTCATGTTTGCTTTAATAAGTGCACAATAATGAAGTATTTGTTTTTTGCTCATCACTTTTAAGTTCAACTATATGTGAAAACGTCACAAGAAATATATTCTCTACCTTCAACAACTTCTTCATTTCCTAAGGCCGGTTGCTAACACAAAGAGCTCAGCCCGAGCCAGCCTTCTCAATTTTCTAAGATAATTGAGCTCGACTTAGATCAACTTCCAAATTTTTAAAGAGCGACTGCTCATGTGAAGATCTCGGCCTAGATAAACCTTCTAAATTTTCTAAGGAAATTGAGCCCGACTTAGGCCAGATTCTAAATTTCCTAAGAGCGGTTGCCCACATAAAGAACTAGGCATAGGGAAATCTTCTAAATTTTATAAGTTGAATTGGTCTTAGGCATGCTTCTAAATTTCCTAAGGGTTGTTGCCCACGTAAAGAGCTCAACCTCTAATCAGCCTTCAAAATTTTCTAAGGAAATTGAGTTCGTCTAAGGTGAGCTTCTAAATTTCTCGAGGTGGTTTCCCACACTAAGAGCCCGACTTACGATAACCTTCTGATTTTTCTAAGGAAATCGAGTTTAGCGTACACCAACATGTAATTTTTCTAAGGAATTAAGCCCGACTTAGGACAACTTTGAAATTTCCAAAGGGTGGTTGCCTACACAAAGAGTTCGCCTTAGACCAGTCTTCTAAATTTTTTTGTGGGTGTTATATGCAAAGAGTTCGACTTTCGCCATGCCTGCCTCCTAAATATTATAGGGAAAACAAGTTGATATAAAGAACTTGGTTTTGGCTAGTCTTTTTAACTTTTCTAAGTACATATTTGGGAGCACTTTTGAAGTTAAAATCAATTCATAAAATGGACTTTTCAAAAAGTGCTTATGTATAATGTAAAATGTTTGTAAAAGCACATTTGAATGTCCGTTTGGCAAGTAGAAGTGGTAGAAAAGAAGTTCAGAAGTCACAAAATTGCACTTCTCCAAAATGGACTTTTAGAATAAACCACTTTTCGAAAAGTCCATTGAAAATTAACTATCAAACATATATTTTTATTGGATTTCCAAACATTCCTAGGTAAAGCAACCTCAACTTAAGTTGATTTCAAGATGTCCTAACTCCTAAGTGATGAACCCATTCTAATGAGAAGAGTTCGACTTAACACGAGTTAAAAAGATATAAGTATGAAAACAAAAAGGTAAATCTGTCATAAATATTTATAAACGCCATGAATATTATTGTTTTATTAAATACTACCTCCTAATAGGTCTGTTTTCTTGTTTCGTATGTCTAAATTATAAGCTTGTTTTATTTTTGAGATATTAATTACACAATAGACTAAAATAAATTTATCTAATTACTAGTATATTTTTAATAGATGTTTGATACTAAAATTATATAAATACTAATTTTCAAATTTGTCCCGCAAGGGCAAATCATTAAGAATATGGAAAAAAAATTATAATCTCAATTATATTTTTTTATGTTTTTGTGAATTATTCTCTAATCTTATCTTAGTGGGATGAAAGGGTTACTTAAAAGAGTAAAAATTAGAATGACCAAGAGCCATATATGCAGCTAAAAATCGGGCCTAGGCGGCCAATAATCAGGCAAATTTTTGAAAAATGGTAATTATAATTATCGTCAATTAATAATAAATTATTTTGAGAATAGAAAAAGAGTAAATAAGAAAGAGAAGTGACTTAGAGCATTATAATTTAACAATTTAAGATGGAACGATGTGAAACATAAATATATAATCAAATGTGAAAACTTTTCCTTTTCAAAATGGTGGATCCAAATAGCCAATATCATTTTTTTCCCCCACTTTCCATTCTCCAAACAATTTTTCCATACACTAAAAGGTATATAGTTAAGAATATTTAATTGGTGGTTAATTAAATAAATAGTACAACCTATTTTTCTGTCTTGTCTTCTGACAAGTTCCTGATACGTCTTGTTGCCATTAACAAGGAAAAGTTCTCTTTTGTCGTTTTCTCCATATCCAATATTTCTCTAGTCTTGTGGTTGTTTACTATGTTAAAACATCATCCTTCTATTGATGATCTATGTTGTCGCATGCAACTAAAGGAGGAGGAAAAAGGTGGAGTTTGTATTGAAGAGCCTGAGGAGGCCGCTCAATCAGAAGAATTTTGATGGTGTTTAGTTGGCCGGTTTTTAACAGATCGTCAAATAAATTTTTTGGATATGAAGAATACTCTTGCTGCGATTTGGCGTCCGGTTAAAGGTGTATTTATTAAGGAGTTAGGCCCTAATCTTTTTTTATTTTAGTTTTTTCATGAGTTAGATATTGCACGTGTTCAATCAAACGGCCCGTGGACGTTTGATAATGCTCTACTTCTTAGAAAAAGACTGAATGTTGGAGAACAACCTTCAAAAATTCCGTTATTTTATACGGAATTGTGGGTACAAGTATATGACGTTCCATTTGGTTTCATGACAGAGAAAGTGGGCAAGATTGTAGGCAATTTTTTTGGAACTTTTGTGGATTCTGATCAACATAGTTTTAGTGGTGTCTGGCAAAACTATATGCGAATTCAGGTGGTAGCGTTTGATGTCCGTTCCACAATTAAAAGACGTATAAAGCTTAAGAAGCCTGACGGGGAATGGGTGTGGCTGAATTTTAAATATGAACGTCTTCCAACTTTTTGTTTTTTCCGCGGTTTGCTCGGACATTTGGAAAAGTTTTGTGAATTTTTTTTAATGATCAATCGGAGGAGCGGGCGTATGGTTCCTGGCTAAGGGCTAATTCTCGAAAGAATAATAATCCTGTTGGAATGCCATGGTTGCGCTCTTCTTTTCCGGTGGCAAAATCCGGTAACCATCAGGGGTTAATTGTTTGATAAATGTTTTTATCATGATTTTGATGATTTTGTTTTAACACCAAAACAATGTTTTTAGATGTTGTCCAAATACTCCTAAATGATTTAAATTGTTTCTACTTATTTTCCGGAGTATTTCTTCTAGTTTATTTTCGACATTAAATTAGACAACACTTTTTATTATTTTGAGTTAATGTGTTTTTACATCAAACAATGTTTTCAAATGTTGTCTAAATACTCCCGATCGGTCTAAAATGTTTTCATTATTTTTCGGAGTATTTCTTGAAGTTTATTTTCGATATAAAATTGGACAACATTTTTGTTTTGAGTCAACCTTAAGCGCCCTATAGGGCAACCCGTACCTAAAAGTTGTGCAAAACAAAAACTTCATGTTTGCGAAAAATGGTGAGGTGACCGGTCACCCTATAGGGCGATCCGTGACGCGTCGGCCGGCGACTATAGGGGCGGCCCCCAGACCAAGGTTGGTTCAAATTTGCAAACTTCTCTGTTTCGATTTTTTGAAGAGGGCAACCGGTTGGACCCTAGGGTGACCGGTCGGACCCCCATCGACCGGTCACCCTGTGTAAAAATGTGTTCTTATTTTCAAACGTCTATTTGTGCGCGACCGGTCGCCCTAATGTTTGACAGCAAAATTCTAACTGTTGTGCAGCAAACAACTTTTCCCTAAATTGTGGGATTGATTTCTAACAGCTATAATCTTGATTTTAATTGCAATTTTTTTGTAGATATCAGATTCCAAGAGGAGCCTATCAAGTATCAATCATCTCCTATAAATAGAGGAAGATTTGAAGCTCAACAACAAGAGAGAACAATACAACACAACAAGAAATACTCAAGCAAACACTTGGTCTTATATTGTCATTATTCTTGTTGTAATTTGTCTAGCTTATCACTTTCACATTCTTGAGGTCTAGGCTATTCTTGATTACACTTGCACTCAATTGTATAATTCATTATCGAGTTGTAATCTTGAATTTTTGCGTTATCATTCAACACAAGATATCCTTGTGAGTGTTCTTGTGGTAAGAACACACTTGGGTGATCTAGGTGTTAGGTGTGAGAAGATTGTGGTAATCTTCTTATTGAGGTGTTGAAGAATTTGGTATTCTTCAAGGTCGAAGATTGTGGTAATCTTCACAAGGTGCCGTTGGAGATTGTGGTAATCTTCAAGAGAGATTGTAGTAATCTCAAAGGTGGTGTTGAAGAAGAGTGTGGTGCTCTTCAAGGTGATGTTGTAAGGTGTTGTATTAATTTTGGTAATTAATAAAATTTTTTTTTGAAATCCATCCCGGATATACTGGGGTGGTAGAGGATTAGGCACTAGGTGGGTTGAACCTCTATAAATCGACGTGTGTTGTTTACATTCCGCTCATTTATTATTATCTTGGCTTGTTTTGTTCGAAAAAGAGGGCATAATCGAAAAGATGGAGATAATCTATTCACCCCCTCTAGATTATCGTAGCCGCTTGGACTTACAAGTGGTATCAGAGCCAAACTCTTTGGCAAGTTCGTTTCACATTGCGAGTGAAGAGGAACGATCGTCGGCTACGAATGAAGCTCATCTTTCCGGCACCTCCACCACCAACCCACCTCGGTTTGATTCCAAAGATTTTATATTTTGGAAAGAAAGAATGGAATGTTATTTACAAGGTTGCGGGTTCGATATTTGGAACATCGTCATAAATGGAGAATCCATTCCGATAATAGACACACCATATACCTCCAAAGCTTTGAAAGAGCTCAATGATGAAGAGAAGAAAATCATATCCTTAAACGGTAAAGCTCTCAATATTTTGTATTGTTCACTTACTAATTTGGAATATGAACATATTGTAGAAATTCGATCGGCACATGAAGTATGGCAACAATTAGAAGCCATCTATGAAGTATATGCAAATGAAAGGAGTCAAACAAAAGCATCTACTTCTCAAAGGAATACAAGGTCAAATCTAAGGAACAAGCCTTTTACAACTTCCAACTATGAAGTAGTCGAACAATATTTTATGGGCATCAAAGAAGAAAATGAGGTATGTCTTAAACCCTCTACTTCCTATGATATTGTTATTCAAAATGATTATAGTGATTTGCAAAATGATTTTGATGATCTTCAAAATGAATTCCAAAATTTACTTGTTAAGTACAACAATTTGAAAAAGGAATTCAATATTTTGAAAAATGAAAAGGATAGTTTATTTACTTCCTATGAATCACTATCATGTGCTCACACCACCACTCTTGACAAGGTTAGAAACCTTGAACAACAAAATAGTACTCTTGTTGAGGATATTAATTGCATGAAAAATGATTTATCAAAAAATAACTTGAGTACCAATAAATTGCCCAATGTTGTAAATGATAATGGTTGTGATAATTAGAATAGTGAACTTGATCATACGCCTAATGTTGTCAATCATATGAAAAAGAATCGAGTTCCTATACATGTTAGTGATATTACTTGCTTTTATTACGGTAAGAAGGGTCATGCGGTAAATACTTGTCGGGCTAGAAATAGCTCTAATTATTGTTGGAGACTAAAAAGTCTCAAGACTAATCCCAAAGGACCCAAGCACTTGAGGGTACCACAAAACAATGTTATATTAGGTACCCGGCGAAATAATAATCGAAGAAAATTCATACCGCCAAGGAGACATCAAATGACCATCTCGTTTAATCAAAGGAGAAGACATCACCACAATGAATTTCCAAGAGAAAGAAATTATCAACAATGGGAAAGACATAATCCTTGGAAATGGAACAATCGGAGAAGCTATCATCAACAAGATGATTTTCAAAGGGGAAGATATCATCAACAATGGGAACGACACAACCCATGGAAATGTTGAAATTGGTAAACCGTATCTCCCTATTTAAATATGCATTTTATTTAGTTATTATGCATGTCTTTATTTGTTCCTATTTTCAAAATGAGTTTTCAAAATATTTATTTTTAAAATTAAGGTCTTCAATATATATTTGTGTTTTTAAAAATTCCTTGAAAAGAAGACCTTGTATGATGTTTATATTAAACTCTTGTGTATTTACTTAGACTTAATTGATTTATCATTTCTTATGAATTCTTATGGCATGAGCTTACTTGCGATATCTTTTATTGTTTTAGCCTACACTTGTATCATTTTTGTTTTGTGCAAATCTTGTTTAATAATTATGTAGGATTCATATATCATCACAAATGGCCATCTACGTCATAATATGTCAAGAGTAACATGAACTATCGAGGTACGCTCACTATTGTTATTTCATCTCTTAGACTCGGTACATGTTGTGCCATATGCCTATGTGCTTATTTTATACAAGTGCCATTAAGAGGATGTTTTGATTTTTTTTGAAAAGGCATTATTTGATATAGTTTGTTTTATCCAAGATTTGTAAAGGATTATATTTTGTTTTGATAAAACATTTGAATTTTTATCCTCTTCTCAAATTATGCATTTGATTGCTCATATTCATTCTTGTCAAAACTCGTGTTCAAATGCTTCTTTTAAATGAGGTCTCAACTATATGCTCTCGGATTTTTAAATTTCAAAAGAGACCTTATATAGCATTCTATAAGCTTATTTGAACTTACATGTTGTATCATATTCTTGATGATTTTCTTTAAGCATAGTATGTGTTACTTGCTATAGTGTCTCTATCATTCGATATTACTATGCTCTTGTGCAAGATTCTTTGTTGAAATTTTGCAGAAATTTTTGGTATTTCGGAACAAGTTTAAGGAACAAGGCAAGGTTAGTAGCCTAAGGGTATTGTCAAGAAGAAGGTAATGATTTTGATGTAATATTTGCACTCATAGCACATTTAGAAGTTATTTGCATTTTACTTGCCCATTCTTGTTTTGAGAAAATTTCAAGCTTTACCAAATGTATGTTAAATCCAATTTTCTAAATGGTTTTATTCAAATAGAAGTCTATCGGAGTTTAAAATTTTTGGCCAAATGATTTTTATAAATGACCTTGTACGGTTGATACAAGTACCCCGAATATGGTTTGATGGACTTAGCTATTTTTGCAAAATTATTTTACAAAAGGTAAAGTTAATACTACACTCCTTGTTTTGAAAAAGGGCAAGGTTGTTTACTTGTGCAAATTTATGTTGATAATATTTTTGGTGCTACTAATGAATATTTGTGCAAGATATTTTTCCAAGTCAATGCAAGGTGAACTCAAGGGGAGCTCAAATTTGATCATTGGAATTCAAGTTCAACAATGCCAAGAAAGTGATTATATTCCACACTCAAAAGAAGAAGTGAGACATTGAAAAAGAAAGAACTATTTCAACCTATATGGCTACAAATGCGAAAATTGACAAAAGGTTGAAGTAGGCATTGACAAACGAATTCGAGGTATGTTCATTCGTTTATTACTCCTTAGACCGATATTCTATATGCCTTATGTCTATATGCTCGACTTAAAACAATCCCAACGAATCTCTTTAAAGTGCCGTTAAAAGAAATTTTCAAATATTTGTACGACACTTCTTCTTATGACTTGTTCATTCAAAGTTTTAAAACGTTATTATTTTTCGGGATAACAAGTCCGGTGTAAATTATATTTTTTAAAATATGGTTCGTCATAATCGAACTAAACATATTGAGATTTGATATTTTTTTGGGATTGCATGTTTTAACAAAAACTTGAGATGTGTTTAATTCCGTCTCAAAGATAACTCACGGACTTTTTAATCACTCACCGCGAGTTTTTACCTCATTTCGAGCTTGATTATGACATAATGTATATTGAATGAGGTCTATGTTTGCATTTTGCACGTTTTCAAAACTTAGGGGGAAAAATCGATTTTTGGATCAAATTTTGGAATTTCAAAAATAGAACAGAACCAGTGGGCTGCCAGGGCAGGGGCCGATCGGTCGCCCACTAGCTCGACCGGTCGCCCATGCCCTGGACCGGTCGCCCTTATGGATTTTTGGTTTAAAATGCGTCTGTTTTCCAGACTTAGCCATTTTTGGCTCTTTTGGCCTTTTTTCGTCCCCTTCGCAAATTGCACACAAATTTCACTCCAAATTTATTTTGTTGCATACATTTCATATATTGGACCTATTTAGGCTAGATTATCATCATCATTGCTCGTCTTTACCGATTAAATGGCAAGAATTCCACTACCTTATCTCAATTGGGTTGAACCCTTGAGAACTTGGCCTATATGTATTTTCTTGATGAAATGTGTATATATTTGTGATGAGCTTATTGATTGTTGATGGATGATATTTGTAAAATTGCTTTTGGTGATGAAAAACTTGGCTTGATTACATTTACAAGGGCTATATATATCTTCTTCAATTTTTGACGCCCGCCAAGTGTTCGATAAAATGTCTCAAAAAATTCATCACCTACATGATTCTCTCGATTTCAAAAGCCTTGTATATTTATAGAGATCATGTTTTGCAAATCAAATGGGTTTTCATAAGCTTCTACAAGTCGTATGATCGACTCTTTCCTCCTAATTGGTCTATAAGCTTCAATGTTCAAATAGCTCGATACATCGGTTTAGTTACGCACTTTGATATGATTATATGATAGTTTTATCGTGCTAACATTCTTTTTGATGATTCCAAAGGGGGAGAAACATGTTATAAGCTTATTAGCTCATAAAAGCTAAGTTAAGCTAAACAAAAGAAGATATAAGTTATGGCTTCATAAAGCTATAAGTTGTGCATCATACTTAGTCCAATTGTTGGATTATGGACTTGTATACTTGTCTAACGATGTTTTGTTGACAGGGGAAGCTTATAAGCTCTTGTACTTAAGATCAATATGTAAAAGCCAAGCTTTTAACTTGTGGTTGATTGTTTTTATATTACTCTTGTTGTGCATATTGATAGGGGGAGCTTTTGCTATATGTGGTTGAATTTCTTTACTCTCATCCTTGTGATTATATTGCGTGGAATGTTGTCGCTCACAACAGATAGTTCATTTTTAACCGGTAAAATTGTTTTGTTTTCAAAATCGACTTTGGTAAAATTGTTTTGTATTCAAAATCGACTTTGGTAAATTGTTTTGGTTTGTAATCATCAAAAAGGGGGAGATTGTTTAATAAATGTTTTTATCATGATTTTGATGATTTTTGTTTTTACACCAAAACAATGTTTTTAGATGTTGTCCAAATACTCATAAATGATTTAAATTGTTTCTACTTATTTTCCGGAGTATTTCTTCTAGTTTATTTTCGACATTAAATTAGACAACACTTTTTATGATTTTGAGTTAATGTGTTTTTACATCAAACAATGTTTTCAAATATTGTCTAAATACTCCCGATCGGTCTAAAATATTTTCACTATTATTCGGAGTATTTCTTGAAGTTTATTTTCGATATAAAATTGGACAACACTTTTGTTTTGAGGTCAACCGGTCGCCCTATAGGGCAACCCGTACCTGAAAGTTGTGCAAAAACAAAACTTCATGTTTGCGAAAAATGGTGAGGGGTGACCGTCACCCTATAGGGCGGCCGTGGCGTCGGCCGTCGACCTATAGGGCGGCCACCCACTGAAGGTTGGTTCAAATTTGCAAACTTTTCTGTTTTGATTTTTTGAAGAGGGCAACCGGTTGGACCCTAGGGTGAACGGTCGGACCCCCCGTCGACCGGTCGCCCTGTGTAAAAATGTGTTTTTTATTTTTAAACGTCTATTTGTGCGCGACCGGTTGCCCTAATGTTTGACAACAAAATTCTAACCGTTGTGCAGCAGACAACTTTTTCCTAAATTGTGGGATTGATTTCTAACAGCTATAATCTTGATTTTAAATTGCAATTTTTTTGTAGATATCAGATTCCAAGAGGAGCCTATCAAGTATCAATCATCTCCTATAAATAGAGGAAGATTTGAAGCTCAACAACAAGAGAGAACAATACAACACAACAAGAAATACTCAAGCAAACACTTGGTCTTATATTGTCATTATTCTTGTTGTAATTTGCCTAGCTTATCACTTTCACATTCTTGAGGTCTAGGCTATTCTTGATTACACTTGCACTCAATTGTATAATTCATTATCGAGTTGTAATCTTGAATTTTTGGGTTATCATTCAACACAAGATATCCTTGTGAGTGTTCTTATGGTAAGAACACACTTGGGTGATCTAGGTGTTAGGTATGAGAAGATTGTGGTAATCTTCTTATTGAGGTGTTGAAGAATTTGGTATTCTTCAAGGTCGAAGATTGTGGTAATCTTCACAAGGTGCCGTTGGAGATTGTGGTAATCTTCAAGAGAGATTGTGGTAATCTCAAAGGTGGTGTTGAAGAAGAGTGTGGTGCTCTTCAAGGTGATGTTGTATTAATTTTGGTAATTAATAAAATCTTTTTTTTTTGAAATCCATCCCGGATATACTGGGGTGGTAGAGGATTAGGCCCTAGGTGGGTTGAACCTCTATAAATCGACGCGTGTTGTTTACATTCCGCTCCTCTATTATTATCTTGGCTTGTTTTGTTCGAAAAAGAGGGCATAATCGAAAAGATGGAGATAATCTATTCACCCCCCCTCTAGATTATCGTTGCCGCTTGGACTTACATTAATGACGATTATTCATCGGAGGGATCCTCTACCAATTAGGGGCCTAATTATTCAGAGTTGGAACCACATGTTAGAGTAAGCACCGAGAATGAAAGTGCGGTTATTGTCCAGGGAGTTATTGATCAAGCAGTTACAGTTAAGATGGACATGATATGGTCAAAAATTCAAATTTAAATTATGCCTTAACTCCTTCAGTGGGAATAATTAAGGAGGATATTAAATTTGATAATAAAAGGAAAAGATCTGAGGGTTGCTCTTTTAGGGACTCTGAGAATTTGGGTTATGGGCCTCAGTTGTGTGACTCTTCTCTTGCCATTGTGGAAACGGGTAAGCACCAAAAAAACTTGAAAGCGGTGGGCTCTGGTCTCCAGGCCCACCGAGAATTATGAGAACCCTAAGTTGGAACTGTCGTGGGCTTGGCAACCCACGAGCAGTTCAAGTTTTATTGGACTTAGTCCAATTGAAAAGGTTGTCTTTTATATTTCTTATGGAAATGATGCTTCATAAAAATAAATTGGAGAGTATCCGTATTAAGATTGGGTACAAAGGATTTTTTGCCGTTAATAGGTCGGGTCATAGTGGAGGTCTTGCATTGTTTTGGAAAACACAAAATATGGCAGAGTTATTGAGCTTCTCATCCAACCATATTGACATTGTCGTTTGTATTGCGTATCAACCGAGGTATTGACTTACTGGTTTCTATGGTTTCCCTGAGAAGACAAGACGAAAACAATCATGGAATTTATTAAGGCATTTAGCTCAGCAATCTAATCTCCCATGGTGTTGTGTGGGGGATTTCAATGATCTTTTATCTTCTTCGGAGAAAAGGGGTATGGTGGATCATCCTTCTTGGCTTCTATCTAGTTTTTGGGCTGTTGTTGATGATTGTTGGCTATTGGATTTGGGGTTTATCGGTTATCAGTTTACCTGGGAAAGGGGATGAGGTACGCCTCAGTGGGTGGAGGAGCGTCTGGATAGGGGACTAGCTAATCAAAGTTGGTTAGCTTTGTTTCCTTATGACAAAGTTTGGAATTTGGAAGCAGCAATGTCGGATCATTCCCCTATCTTTTTAGAGCTGGGCAAACAATACCATATTAAACGATTTAGAAAATTTCGGTTTGAGAATAACTGGTTAAGAGAAAAAGATGTTAAAGACATTGTGACTGAAGGTTGGAATAAGGGAGATTTTGGTAACTTAATTGGTAGAATTGCATCCTGTGGTAATGATCTATTTCAGTGGGGTGAAGCTTTGCATAATTCATTTTTTAATAGAATCAGAAAAGCTAAACATAGAATGAGTCTTTTTCGGGGCGGTCAAGACTCTTACTCGTTAGAAGAATTCCAAAAAGCTCAACAATAATATAATATCATGTTGGCACAACAAGAGGACTTTTAGAAGCAGCGTGCAAAGCTTTTTTGGCTCAAAGGGGGAGATTCAAACTCAAAATATTTCCATACGGTGGCGTCTACTAGAAAGCGCCATAATTCTATCTCTCAGCTTAAGGATGGTGATGGGCGATAGCTGAATTGGGAGAACGGATTGGGACAAAGACATCATTGGGCATTTTGTGAATCTTTTCTCCTCAACGATAGTAATTGTCACGACTATTATTGATTGTATTGAGCGATTATTTCTCAAGGGCAGAATGAAGAGCTGTTGGACACTTTCACAAAATTTGAGATTAAAGAAGCTCTATTTGCTATGCATCCAGACAAATCCCCGGGCCCGAACGAAATGAATCCGACGTTCTTTCAGAAGTTTTGGGATATCACAGGACCATAATTTATTTTCTCTTGTCTTGCTTTTATAAACTCTTGTTCCTTCCTGGTGGGATTTAATGACACTAATATTGTCCTCATCCCGAAAAAGAATAGCCCAGAGGTAGTTGCTGATTTACGGTCCATTGCTTTGTGTAATGTGGCTTACAAAATTATTTCAAAAGTCTTAGCCAATTGATTAAAGAAGGTCCTTCCAGGTGTTATTCTGAATTTCAGAGCGCATTTGTGCCCAAGAGATTGATTTCTGATAACATTATGGTTGCTTTCGAAATTAATCATTTTCTTAAGCGTAAAAGACAAGGCAAACATGGAGTGGCGGCCCTTAAAATTGTCCTGAGTAAGGCCTACGATTGCATAGAATGGACGTATCTTAAGGCTATACTGATAAAGATGGGCTTTCATTCTAGATGGGTGGAACTTATCATGCTCTGTGTTACGACGGTCAGATATAAAACTACTCATGGGGAGTTCGAATCAGAAGTTTTTGTTCCGGAACGGGGGTTAAGACAAGGTGACCCTTTATCACCTTATCTTTTCATTTTATGTGCAGAGGGACTTTCGTCTATCATTCAAAATTACGAAAGGAGAGGTTGGATTCATGGGTGTAAAATTGCTAGAAATGCTCCGAGTATATCTCATTTATTTTTTGTGGATGACAACTTTCTCTTTTTCTGGGCTAATCATGCTGAATGTTCAAATTCAAATGTATCTTGATTTATACGCTCAAACTTCTCGACAATTGGTGAATTCTCATAAATCAACAATTTCATTTAGCAGAAATACGGGTGTTGAGGAGATTCAAGAGATTTGTACGCTGCTCAATGTCTCCCTGACGGATAATCATGGCTCATACCTCGATCTTCCTTCATTGGTTGGACGCAATAAAAAAAAGAGATTTTTGGGTTCATTAAGGAAAAAGTTTGGAGCAGGCTTAAAGGTTGGGAAAGAAAATTGCTATCTAGAGCTGGAAAGGAAATTTTATTGAAAATAATAGCACAAGCCGTACCTATTTATGCGATGAGTATTTTCTTACTCCCACTTGATTTGTGCTCCGAGTTGGAAAGAATGATGAACTCGTTTTGGTGGGGAAAATGTGATAATTCATCTCGGGGTATTAATTGGTTATCGTGGGATAAGTTATGCATTCACAAAAGTCAAGGGGGTCTTAGTTTCAAAAAAATTCATGAATTTAACTTGGCGTTGCTCGGAAAATAGATCTGGAGAATGCTCACAAATCCAAATTCGCTTGTGGCTAGGTTGTATAAGTCCAGGTATTTTCCTTCGTGTGCATTATTGAATGCTTCAGTAGGATCTAATCCTAGCTATGTTTGGAGAAACATACTTGCTGCCAGATATTTAGTGGCAAATACTAGTTGATTCAAGGTTGGAGATGGCATAGATTTCGGTTTGGGGTGATCCTTGGCTTCCGGATAAAGATGCTTTTGTTTCTTCTCCTCATTTACATATGGGTCAGGCTGTGGTTAGTAATTGAATGCATACGGATTTACTGAAATGGGATGAGGACTTGATCAAAGATATTTTCAATGAAAGGGATCAAAAGCTGATTTTGAGTATTCCTCTAAGTATGGGGCATTCAGGTGATTGCTGGCAGTGGATTGGCTGCAAAAAAGGCAATTATTCAGTTAAATCGGGATATAGATTGTTATGTGATCAAAGTTCGCTTAAGCTCGATCCTCTCATCTTTTTGAACGGAAAACTTTATGGTGCTTGAAAATTCCTGCAAAGGTGAAGAATTTGGTTTGAAGAGCCATTCATAACACGTTGCCGACCAAAGAAAGGCTCATATCAAGACATGTGTAGATATCAACATATTGTCCTGTTTGTAATATGGTAAATGAAAATTTGGCCCATATATTTTTTCATTGTTCATTTGCCAAGAGGTGTTGGAATTTGCTGTCAAAACCTGCGCATTTCTCATCCGCACAGACCTTCTTATCCTCGCTTACATTTGTGCGGAGAATGGATCGATTGACCACATAAATCAAGTTTCTATGTTATCATGGAGCCTTTGGAATAATAGAAATGATATTTTATGGAATCAAAAGTATAAGACTCCATCCCAAATCATAAATCAGGGAAGCATTTTATTATCTCAGAGGGAAGTTGCACAATATCTGAAATGGGAGATTGGCAAATGTCACGCATGGATGGGGCTGTACATTGGCAAAAACAAGAGAAGGATGGATCAAATATAATGTTGACGCAATCGTGTTTGTGGAGACAGGTACACTTGGTTATGGTGGTATTATCAAGGATGCTGAGGGTTCGTTTTTAGCAGCAATTCAAGGTGCTATACAGGGGCCTATGGATTTAGAAATTGCTGAGGCTTTGAGACTTAGAGAGATTCTTAGTTGGCTAAAGAAAGGATAGGGAAATTCTTCTATTATTTTGGAATCTGACTGTCTCAAAGTGATTAAAACTATGCGTAGATGTCCAGTAGAAAATACTTTTTTGCTGATCTAATTCATGAATGTCGAGGAATTATTATGGATATGCAAAATGTCAAGTGTGTGTTTGTTAGGAGATCAGTGAACGTTGTCGTTCATGTATTAGCTAGAGCTACAAGTTCTTTGTCTGGTGTCTTAGAGTGGAGTTCAATTCCTCCTATCTTTATTTGTAACGAATTACAGTTCGATCTGCTTGATTAATAGTATATTTCCTTTTGTTTCAAAAAAAAAAAAAAAAATTTTCCATACAAAATGCCACTCCCCTCAACCTCCAACCCAAACACCCCCTTAATACACAAACCCCCATAAAAACTGGGGTTTCTTCTCAAATTCCAAATTTCAAATCCCCACTCCAAGCGGGAAGTGAAGAACAAAGCAAGAGAAAACCTTCTCCTCCTACACACTCTACCAGTACCAGTCTACCAGAAGATCAGCAATGACGGATGCGAGAAAGAAGCAGCCATTGAGCCTCAATCAGCGCCACTATCGATTTCTTGTTGACCTCTCCGCTACTCAACTTAAGCACAAAACCGAACCAGGTAAATCTCACGTATGGATACATGTATTTATGCGTATATCTAGAGTTGTTTATTCGTTGATTTGACGCTTATTTTATTTTCTTTGGGGGGTTTGATCTTGGGAAACCATAGTGGATGATGATACCCAATCGAATGCGAAGCTTGATAAGGCATTTGACGATGTTCCTAGGTTTGATTTTGATAGTCCTTCTCCTCCTCCCCCGCTTGAAGGTATTCTCATTGGCTTTCTTTTTTTTTTTTTTTGTTTGGTAATTAATTTATTTTTCATATACAATTTAATTTGCTTGAGGGGAAATGACTCTTCTTTTTGTATTAAATTGGGAAAGGAGAAGTGAACGTTGAAGAGCCTGTGTCAAAGCTTAAGGAACCATCTCCCCGGCTATTTGCTGGCATTGCTGATTTTGATTCCCCGTCTTCGACTCTTGGTATTTATTCTGACCTTTCCATAAATTTCTTTTCTATATCATTGCGTGTAAGTTCACATGCATTATCTTTTATTTTTGAATGCTCTCGTTACTTTTTTGATGTGCCCCTTTTAAAGAATAGCAGTCTTATTTTAAAAATGTATCCTTACTGACAAGTACATGGGTGACTGTATCTGCAAAAGTAATTTCTTCCGAGGGTAAAACTATAAGCATAAACATGCATACAAGTCTCTCATCTTGAACTATAACCTATTGCATGTTACTAATTAAACGAGACAATAGAAATAAGGATGGTGGGAGTATGCAATATAAGCGTTGCCATGTAGATATTTGCATATTTACCATTGTGTGGTTTTTTCCCTTTCACGAACATATAAAGGGAGCATAAAACCAATCAAAGTCCTGTACAGAGTAAATATTAGAAAATTCTTATCTATTTATTTCTACTCTCTCTAGCTACATGCCTACATGTGTCATCGTTTAGTTTTCTTTGTTTCTCCTGATATCTGGTGCATACAATGTTTAATTTCCTATTTAAGATAAATTAATAATTTTTTTGGTTCTTCTGACAGATATGCTGAAAGCCTCTGAAACCCATGAAAGTAGCAAGGCTATTGAAGAAGATGGCGGTTCCTCTGGGACAAATCCGACTACTTCTGACTCATGTGAATATAGAACCTATCCTCCAGGTAAATATATTTGCAATTTTTTCAATCAACTGAACTGACATGTTGCGTTCCTTACTTTTCTGCCCATTGTATTTGTGCTTAGAATTATGCTTGCTTTCCTTTTCAAAATGATTTAATATATCAATGATTGACCAGTTGGTGCGGAACTCGAGCAAACTGAGCTACATAGTAGTAAAATATCTGAAAAAGAAGTTAATGCTGCCAAGAAACAATCTTCACTATCTGGTGATGCTGATTTTGATTCCAATTTTCCTGGTATGACTGTCTCGTCTTGGTATCCACAATATTTATTATCTTAGGATTCACGAGTCTTCAATATATTTAATTTTCATGAAGTTGGTGGAACTATAAATAATTTCAGGAGAAGAAAGGCAAACGAAGGTTAGAATTGAAGGCAGGCGCCGCCTCTGCAAAGTTTCACAGAAGGATAGTGATGCTGGGGCAGGGAATAATTTTATAAACGATGAAGAGCCAAAATTTGATGGCATTTCGGATTTTGATTCTCCTCTTCAGGTGAATAAACCATATGAGAGTAATGGAAATGAAATCAGGGATATACTGAATGATTTGAGCTCAAGGCTTGAGATTCTTTCCATTGAGAAGAAAAGGGTTCCTAAAAAAGTTGATTTGATGGAGGATTTTCAGGAGTCAGTGAGAAGCAAATTATATGATGTGACCATAAATGAAGGATACCCTGAATATCAGGCTGCTGCTTCTTCAAATTTGCTTCCATCTGATTCCCCAGTGGAAATAATTGAGTCAAAAGTTGGACGTATGTTTACCAATGAACACAAAAAGGAAAAAACTTGTAATGCTGACATCAAGGATGATAGTTATGTTGGTAAGGCCAACAGAACTATGCATAAGTATGAAGGTCATACCAATAATGATCTTATGACAGCACATGTAAAGTTAGGGTCTGCTAAAGAATCTCAAGCTTACAGTCACAGAAGAGAAGAGGAAAAATATGTGGCCTTGAGTGAAAGGTACTCTGTTAAACAAGTGGGTAGGAGGCAAGAGAAGTTTATTGAGGTATCTGATGAAGAATCTGACGACGTCACGATATTGGGTGATGATGTTGATGACATCAAATTGAGTGGTCTGAAGTGCACGTACAAGTTACCTGGTAAAATAGCAAAAATGTTGTATCCTCATCAGCGCGATGGACTAAAGTGGCTTTGGTCTCTTCATTGTAAGGGCAAAGGTGGTATTTTGGGTGATGATATGGGTCTTGGCAAGACAATGCAGGTAAAAAGGAAAATATTCTTGTTAATAATTGTTTCCCATTTTATAATGACCTTGCATATGATTGACCTCTCTGGTTTGTTTTCTTTTAGATGTGTAGTTTTATAGCGGGACTGTTCCACTCGAATTTGATTCGGAGAGTCTTGGTTGTTGCTCCAAAAACACTATTAACTCATTGGATAAATGAGCTATCAACAGTCGGGCTCTCGGAGAAGACGAGAGAGTATTTCATTCTCTTTATTTCTCAGTTGCTGTGAATATCTGTGAATAACATCCTATGATGCTTACAGAGTATAAATCCTTTCTTTCTTTTGTAGGTATTTTGCAACTTGCACAAAAACTCGACACTATGAGCTCCAATATGTACTTCAGGTTTTCTTTCTTACTCTCTTGATGCTTTATATACAGGTACAACTTAAATTGAAGGAAACTGCATGTTTAGGTCAATCTACTACGCGTATAAATAGTTAATTTCAAGCCTTAGGCTTTGTTAGTTTATGGCCCATTGCCTATTATCTATTTTTATACAAGTACAATAGTTTCATACAAGAGATCTTGTGCTGTGTTTAATTATTTTTTAATGCAGCAAAGATCCAGAAACGCAACATGTTTGGACTTATAAAGCTAAAACATAAACTATACATGATTACTTGTTGCTGCTCTAAATTTTATGTCATTGCACGTCAACTGCTGTTTTTCTCTAGTCTTGCTCATGCAATTCAACAGTCATTACTTGACTTTTTGATGTTGTGCTCTACTCAAAATATTCAGGTGGAGTCGGGCAAGAGTTGCTACTTTGGATCTTGTTATGAAATTAGTGAAATGAAACTAGATTGCATCTATTTTATTTTATTTTTTATTTTTAAATTGCAATTGTTTCATACCTGTAATGGACTGACTTTGTCTCGTTTTCTTCACCACAGGACAAAGGTGTTCTCCTAACAACGTATGATATTGTGCGGAACAATACAAAATCCTTATGTGGGGATTATCGTTACAATGACGATGGAGAAGACAATGAAATAACATGGGATTATATGATTCTTGATGAAGTAAATTTATTTCTCTTTGTTATAGATTCATTACATGAAATGACATTTTCTCTTTTCTTTTTCTATGCAATATGTCTCCTATTGTACACTCATCAACTTGCTTGATTTTATTAACTTAAAAGGTTTTCTATTTTTTGAACTTTAGGGCCATCTTATAAAAAATCCAAGCACACAAAGGGCAAAAAGTTTGCTTCAGATACCTTGTGCTCGTCGCATCATTATCAGTGGCACACCACTCCAGAACAATCTCAAGGTACTTTTGGTTTGTCATCTTTGGACTTTATTTATATTGCTGATTTTTACTGTCTTTCACGCATAAGAGAAGCATAGAAAAAACTAAATATTTATGACAGCTCTCTCTCTCTCTCTCTCTCTCATTGTAGGAATTGTGGGCCTTATTCAATTTCTGTTGTCCTGAGCTGCTAGGTGACAAGAAAGAGTAATGAGTTTACCATGATCCAATTCCATTATTTTGTTCAGTTACTGAGGTGTAAGTTGATTCTTTTCTCCTATTACTCATGCAGGTTTAAGGAAAAATACGAGCACTTCATCAATCGAGGAAATGAGAAAAATGCCTCTGATAGGGAAAAGCGTACTGGTTCATCAGTTGCTAAGGTGATTGTTTACAATTTAGGTTTTTTTTCTTGTTTTAGTGATTAAAAGTAGTTTATTTGACTTCTGTATATCCTTACATAATGCAATTTTTAATTCTTCATTGCAGCAAGAATACATTGATGCCCTTCTGGTTTTAGCAAGAATACATTGATGCCTTCTGGTTTTCAGGCTAATACGGCTATTTGAAATTCTTTCCATTCTTGTTAACTTATTAGCAAGCTCTTCGGTGCTCATTTATTTGACCATTTTCCAGAACTTCTTGTTTAAAACTTGTGTTTTGTAAGATCTACCTATATGACTTGTCTGAGCGTGATAATATTTGAATTTCCAACCAAATGTATGAGCCCTAGTGGCCTCTTTGTTCATTAAGCATTTGTCTTGGTTGTGGTGCCTGAACACCAAATTAGGACCTAGTTTTCCCTATGTCTCATTATTTCAATTTCATCCACTCAAATTGTGCCTCATATATCTGTCCCATTGTTACACTAAATT
This sequence comes from Rehmannia glutinosa, assembly GCA_016081115.2. NCBI lineage: Eukaryota > Viridiplantae > Streptophyta > Magnoliopsida > Lamiales > Orobanchaceae > Rehmannia > Rehmannia glutinosa. The sequence goes on along the minus strand of CM071925.1, from coordinate 81,378,789 downwards.
CTTGACAATGTTTTCTTGTCTCCAAATAAAAGTAAGGGTTGTTGTTCCATGGGAGTTTTAAGAGTTACGAGTTACTCCAAATTTGAATACGCTTTTCATATCAGCCTGTGAGCTTTGTCGGCCTCTTCAATAAGCCTGAATTGGTTTTGATTTGGATGCTTTAACCCGCACTTTACGTCTTTTTTGCGTTTAGCTTGCTTTTCCGGCATTGTCATTTATTTGTGGGATGCATGCTAAGCCTGAAACTCAAGATCTTGTGCGATTTGTTTTATTTGGAAATTTGCTGGGCAGCTGGATTGCAAATACTTTGAATCTGTGTTTAAGTGTTTAAAATGTTTTCAAAATAAACAATCACCCCTGGAGAAGTTGCTTTGAATATGTGTTTCATTTGTATAAAGGCATGAGTTCTTTTTGTAGGTAACACTCTATCCTTGAAAGATTTTTATGATACTTGAATTGGCTCTATGGATGGCCATTGGCCAGTAGAACAATATTTTTATATGAACTTCTGCTTGTATCTCTCTCTTGAGCTGAAGACTATCCCACATTTTTATGCACCTCTTTCAGCTGTACGCTTAATTAGATTTTAAAAAATGTTACAGGTTCTTGTATTGGATGTCGAAAACAATTCATTGTCATATCTAATAGCATCTTATATTTTTAGGACCTGAGAGACTGCATTCAGCCCTATTTTTTGAGGCGACTGAAAAGTGAAGTATTTCGTGATGATAGCACACTTTCCAAGAAGAATGAGATTATTGTATGGCTACGGTTAACTCGTTGTCAGGTATATGTCCAACACATTCTATCATACTCTTTTTTATGAAAATTGCCGTTTTTATTTTGAGAAAAGTTTATTGAAGAAAATATATTTTTAATCTTCATGAATCCAGCGTCAACTTTATGAAGCTTTCTTAAAGAGCGAGATTGTTCTCTCAGCTTGTGATGGTTCCCCTCTTGCTGCACTTACGGTAATATGAGCAAAGTATTAAATTTTTGTGATTTGATTTTAATTTGTACTTCTTTTCATTCCATCTATACCACCTTCTAAAGTTTCTTTGACATAATAAAAAATGACATAATAAAAAATTATTGGGTGACTTTTAATTATCCATTTAGTATATGCTTTATACAGCTATGCTTATATTAACCAACCAACTGTTTGTGGGTTTCTAGAATGTTGATTTGGCATCTTGCATCAACCAAGAGTGTTTGATGCTGAAGCATACTATTTATCATCTTTGAAACATCCTCTATTTTCACAGTTTATTTTCCACAATTGAATGAATTGTAAAAATGTGGGCTTCATAACTGTCTAAGCAACCGAAACGCATATAGAATCTGCAATTATTGCCATGATTGTCCTTTCTGTTTGCATTATTTGTTTTTTGTACAAAGTGAATACGTATCTAAGATGCTGAGAGCAAATAACTGGACAATGGTAACTACTTCATTGGTCCCAATAATACATATACCTAGCCTGAGATATCTGAGCTTCACCAAATACCACTAAGCTCCTTGAGTTTGGCATATGATGGATTTGAATAAGATACACATCTGAATCAAAAACACTGTTATCTGCTTTGTGCTTACAAAACTACTGTGCGGGTTGTGTGGATTGATTGGCCTGCTTTCCTGAATGATGCTTTGGTAAAAAGGTCTAAATCATGGTCCATGAACCATGTCATATTCTTTTAATACTTGCCGTTACATGTGTTCTTTGTGGATTTGCCCCAGTTTCAGTATATTGCAGATAAGAAATGATGAAATACCTCTATTCCTTCCCCGAATCACCATGATCAAAGTGCCATGACTTACCAAAATGAGTTTTTCCCGTTGTATCTGTCTATATATAACAATCTCTTGGCTCAAGAAAGAACAAAGTACTTAATATCTTCACGTGGTGCATATATAAATGTAAAGCTCTATTTTATATAAATGGAAAGTTGCAATTGACTTACTGTCATTGCATAATGGCTTAAAACTATCAATCTAGTGGAATAGTGAATCTTAATGGTGACAAAAAGCAATTAATCCAATTAGAGCAACGAAGTTTGATAAAATACTTTTTTTTTCTTCCTCCAGCACTTTGCACTGTATATGAGCAATCTTATTCTTCCGAAAGGATTGATTCTTCTCTTGAAAGCAGATCTTGAAAAAAATATGTGATCATCCGCTTTTGTTGACAAAAAGAGCTGCTGAAGAAGTCCTTGAAGGGATGGATTCAATTGTGGACCAGGAAGATCATCGTGTCGCTGAAAAGTTGGCAATGCACATGGCAGATGTTGCTGAGAGATTTGACATTGTTGATAACCATGATATCTCTTGCAAAATATCTTTTATATTATCTTTACTGGTAAGGCCTTAGTTGAAATAATATGCATAATGTATTTTTGCTTGATAATTCACATCTAATGATTGGCTACAGGCCTCAGTTCAAGTACTATGCATAATGTTTTTTTGCTTGATAATTTCTAATGCTTGGTTACAGGCCGATTTAGTTCCAAAGGGACACAATGTGCTTATATTTTCACAAACTCGGAAGATGCTTAATCTAATTCAGGTCAGTCTAAAATTAGTTGTTGACATTCTGTGCTTGATTTCCTTAAATTAAGCAAGTGTATATTTCGTTTGCACATTCTATTTCTCATCATTGGTAATTCTGCTTATTGGTTGGTCTCCTTGGACTTTGAAGCAAAAGAAGAGTCGAAGATAATAGAGCATAATTAGGTATCATATGCCCTATTTGGAACCACTTTACATTAGAAATGTGAATTAGGAGCATCCAAAAGTCCTTTTGGCTCTGCTTGTTGCTTGGGGATTATTTTTCAGACAAAGACCTGAAACTTAATATTATCTCAATACGGAGTTTTAGATGTTGAAAAAGTGAAAACACATGTCCTCAAAAGTAGCTATTGAGACTTAGTGACTTCAGAAAGTATTTTTGGGGAAAACAATTTCATTTGAGAAAATGGGAGCTGTAGTTTTAGAAATCACAAAAGGGGTGTAAAAGCAATAAATTTGGTATAGAAGGAATCGTATTCATTTTTACATATCTTAAGATTCTAAGATAGGCATACCTTTAAGTACATAGAGTACCTAGTGTGACAGGACTTTTGTAATGCAACTAAATTTACTGTGTCATATTAGTTATATTCAATTTCTATAGTAAATTTTCTTTTGATTTGTTTTTGAGTTGCTTTTGCCTTTTTAGCGCAAAAAAACCCCAAACATGTTGTTGCACATGTGAAGTTGGAATAGAAGGTTCCGCATATTACTTTATGTCACATTTGGAGACCAATGACATTCTTTTTACTTTAATCCAGGCTATCATGCAACATAATGCAGTCAAATGTGATAATAGGTTCTTGCAGCCCTCGGTGTTGGACAAAATTTTGTCACAAAGTTTGTTGGCGATAGAGTCATCTTAAATTATAATATTAGATAATTCTCACACTTTCATTGAGCAGGAATTGAGATAGAGAAATTAGTGATCGAGTCGTCCCAAAATTATTATTCTATCAAAAAATAGATTCTAGACAAGTTTGAGGTTCAGATCTAGTATCACGAAATGATTGAATCACTGGCGTTTAAGAGAAATTTGACGCTCAGTTAGAATGAGAATTTTGATTAAGCCGTTCCTTTATATAGTATATTCATTTTTACCAGCAATTATCATAATATTTGTTTTTTTTTTCATTATACATTTACTGAGTTTTGTTTTTCTTGTATTTCTTTCTCCCACTTATGCCATCCTCACGCATCTCAATTTTTCTCTTGATTTGGTGGAAACTCATCATTTCTAACTATATCTTGCTGTTCAGGAATCATTGTTGTCGAATCACTACAAGTATATGCGGATAGATGGTACTACCAAAGTCACTGATAGAGCTAAACTGGTCAAGGTTTGCTTCTGTTTACTACATATAAATGAACAACTTTCATATAACGATATTATTTCCTATACCTATTTTTGTCATTTTCTGAAGGATTTCCAAGAGGGCCGTGGAGCCCCAATTTTTCTCTTGACTTCCCAAGTTGGCGGACTGGGCCTTACACTCACTAATGCTGATCGTGTAATTGTGGTTGATCCAGCATGGAACCCAAGGTTCATTTTTATAATTTTTTTACCATTTCCAGTTGCGAGGAATTATATTACTTTCTTTGATAAAACATGAAACACACTAATTGTTTATTGCCAGATTATTTTGAAAAGTTATTTTTCTGTCACTTGTTCCTCTTGACCTTAACAATTTGATCTAGAGTAACTGACAAGATACTTTGTTGCTTTTTCTCCACATTTGAAGTAATGGCAGATGTACTCATAAAACCTATTTATAATTATTCTGAGAGTCGTTAGTATTGTTTACGACTTTTGCAGCACTGACAATCAGAGTGTAGACCGTGCATACCGGATTGGGCAGAAGAAGGATGTCATTGTGTACAGATTAATGACATGTGGCACAGTGGAAGAGAAAATTTATAGAAAGCAGGTCGGTAGATTTTGCTGTTTTCATGTTTTGTTTTCTTTTAATATGGGAAATTCAAAAAATATCTAAAGAGAAAAAAAGGGTTCGGTTAAACCGGAACTGTGGAGGAACCAGAACCGTGAGGCTCCGTTCCTGGTTCCTCGTTTTGGAAGAACCGGAACCGGCGGTTCCGGAACCGTGGCCACCCCTACTTCATGTCCATCGTGTCTCAATTTTTACAATATACCCATAACGGGTCAAGGATAGGTACATATTCCATTAACATTAAAGCTACATTTTTTATCACCCATTTCATGTTGGTACCTTTTCACTGCATTCAGGATTTTATTCATTTTGTACTGAAGATTTTAGTAGAGAGTGCATATCAGACCTGTATTGACCTTACGAAAGGCTAAATGTGCTTGTCTAAGGAACAACCAATGGTGTTAAACTACTCTCCTAGTCACTTTTGTTTTATGTCCATGTCTCATATAAATTTGCCAAATGATGCTCTTGCTTAAAGTCTAGATATTTTATATATATATATATATATATATATATTATCAGAATAGAGTTTTATTTTATTCTGTCTCAATTTTGTTTTTTGAGTTTGATTCCTAGTATTATCTCTGTGATCCAGGTATTCAAAGGAGGATTATTCAGAAGTGCAACTGAACATAAAGAACAGATCCGTTATTTCAGCCAACAGGTATTTGCTTGAAATTGAGTGTTTATGCACCTTCTTTCTGAAAAATGTGTCATTTGTTTTGGCCACACTCTGACTGGTGTCCACCTTTTGGAGGTAAATACCTTCCTTGTATCTTTCTTTCCTGTATTGACATTAAACAGACATTGATTTCTATATGTGGTAAGTTGGAGGGAATTTAGTATCTCCTTCGCAACACCTCTTAACCTGGAAATTGATCCATCACTTTTTACTTGCAAAAGCTGTTGTTCTTCAATAAAACACTAAACCCCAAATTGTGGCTACATGCCCCATTATATGTTATTGCTTCAACAAAATGAAAATAAAAATAAATTTGATCTATACAATATTTCGTTTTCCTTAATTTTTGTATGCGTCAACTGGCAAAATGGTTGCCAGTGGGAAAACTACATCAAAATACCTCATCTTGTGTTTCTTATAGATAATTGTTTGTGCCAAATTATTAAGACATTCATATTAGGCTGGTGAAAGAATTAGTATTCATGTTGTGCATTGTAATATGAGTTTAATGTGGCCATTCTTGTGTTGTTCTGTTCGAATTTTCAGGATCTGCGAGATCTGTTCTGTTTACCCAAACAAGGATTTGATATATCTCCCACACAACAGCAGTTGCTTGAAGAGCATGATCGTCAGCATACAATGTAATGAGTTATTTATTATTCTCCTCCTTTGCTGATTTAACAACACAGTTAATGTGATTGTGTTGTACTTCATGACTTCAAGATTAATTTGTGTGCTGTTCTGCAGTTATAGTTGAAGATTTGATCTGTACGAAGCATTCATTGTTTAACTCTCACTTCCCAGATTCTAACTGTTACATTTTTTATCTAGGGAAGAGTCTCTTAGAGCACATGTAGAGTTCCTTGAAACTCTTCACATAGCTGGAGTTAGCCATCATAGTTTGCTCTTTTCCAAGGCAGCGCCTTTACAAGCTGTTGAGATAGAGGAGGAAGCAGGAAGGTGAGTCCTTATATTAGATTCAAATGTCTGTAAATCTTGTCTTATTGTGCAATTATAGTTTCTTGATCAAAGTGCAATGCACAAGTAACCTGATAGGTAAACATTATGTCCTGTCCTGAAATTTTCACCTAAAAAGATTTCAGTGTATGTCCATTGCTACGATGACTGACTTCATGAAGCATGGGAATAATGTGGATTTACTTGTATTATATTTTTCTTTGAAAGAAAATCCCAGTCGCCTTCTTTTGATTACAGGTTAAGAGGGAGTACATTCATGGGGAATGCATCTACACGATCATCACACGAACATAATGTTGATGGGTATTTTTGTTGAGAAAATTTCATTCACTCATCATAATTCATGACTGATTGTTCGTTCGATAAAAATGTCATTTATCTACGCAGAGCACATTATGCATTCAACCCCAAGGATATAAAGAAAGTCCAGAAGAATTCAAGTCCTGATGTTAAGGAACCATCAGAATATGAAATCAGGGAGAGAATTAATCGCTTATCTCACATCTTTTCTAATAAGGTTTGCATTTTTGAAATTGTTGATTTTGTTTTTAAACTGCTAGTTTGCCTTGTTAAGGAAATCTAATGCATGGAAGATGCTAAATTACTCTTTTGAAGCCTGAACCTATTTTTTTCTTTCCTGTTAGCAAATGATTTGTGAGATAAAGTGAATCACATAATTAGAAAAGTTCATATAACTTGTGGAAACTAGGTCATGAACGTAAACTGAAAAATATCCCAAGCAACACAATCTCCTTCAAGAACCCAATTATGGGAAAGTAATCGTGTATAACATTTTCGGTCGATCTTTATCAAATAGTAGTATTTATAATATACATTTGCTTAGATGGGTATACAGTTTCGGGACACTAGGACAGAAATCTGAGATTATTCCTAATCTCAAGATAATCACGCAACCTTATTTTCGATTCAAATTTTCTTCTGTCAAGTTGGTGGAAATATGAGTTGCACGGGAATTAAAACTTGTTAACTAAATGTCTATTGCGTCTGCGTGCTACCTAATACATATTTGTCCGATTCGATGGTAAATCATTTGTTTGGTTCAGTTTGTAAATATTCTCAAGCTTGTTGGTTATGGCTTATGCATAATTTCCCAGTTTTTTAAATTTTTTATGATTGATGGTCTTTGTCAATAACTTGATCACCTTTATGATTGATATCCAGGTAGCAGTCTCTCGACTGCCTGATAAAGGTGAGAAAATACATAAGCAAATATCTGCATTGTACCTTCAGCTTGATCAGTTGCGAATGGCAAAAGCAAACAAGAACGACGTAATTGAGTTGTAGATTTGCTACTCTTTGCTTTGGGAAATCTTGAAGCCTCGACCATTTTTGTTGCTCACATGTAAATCTGGTATGCGATATGTATCTTAATCATTTTGTATGATTTCGATATATGAGGTTGTGTTATTCTGCGAGGGATGACATTTGGATTAGATATGTATTGTAACTGTACAAGTTTGCCCTCAGAATTGTGATACTTCCCTTTGGGACTGTTATCACAAATTTCTAACAAGTGTTTTTAACTGTCATTTGAATTGTTAATGATGAAGATTATTTCATCCTGATATTCTATCAGCTTTAGTCTTTTGTCTCCAAAATCTTATAAGGCCATCCAATTCCCGCACCTCATTAAGATCATATTGGCATACTCCCCAAAAAAAAAAAAGAGCAGACCCCATTGAAGACGAGAGTGAGGTACAACAAGGCCATTTCTGTCCACCGCTTCTCACAGAGCCGTACGTGGACGTTACCGCTCATACAGCTCCCAGCCAGCAAGCAGTTAGCCTTCCTCTACAAGGAATGGATACTTGGATAGTTGATGTGCGTACGTATATGTTAAATGTATAAATATCAAGTAAATATAATAAGACACCAAAATTAAAACTTCAAGTATCTTAAAAGAAAATGAAAACATTGGTCAATCAATTTTGATGCGTTCATTTGCAAAAACGATTTTTTTAAACAGTGGTTTTAAGCTAGGACTTGTAGCAAGAGAGCTATAATGCTACTCACTGCATGTCATCAGAAATTAAAAACATGTTATCACCAAAGGAGGGACTATGGTTTGAAAACGTTCAAGCACAAATGTTCCCATGCAACAGGTTTTCCTATCTGCAAACAGAAATCAAATCACCTATCAAATGTTCTTGCTAACAAAAACCTAATTGGTGTAGCAATTCTTCCATTCCAACAGCTCTTGGCTCATAGAAAAGAAATTTACTACTTCAAGCAAGCACCCCAAAACAACATCAAAAATATAAAAAAAAAAATCCTACATGTATGATCAATGCTTTGGAAGAAAAACAAAATAAAAATTGCACTTTCATTTAGCTTCTCCAAACAAAGAAGCATTCAAGCAACTACATCTTGCAAACTAAAACTTTCAAGGAGATAAAATAATCTTTAACAGTAGAAAAAGTTAACTATTTTGTAGCTTTATCAGCAGATGGAGGCGGCTTATTTGTCAATGAAGCAGAGTTTGCCGACAGTTCTGTTACTGCAGCAGAGTTAGTCAATTGCTCAGCTTCAACAAATTTGCGTAGCTTCTCCTGAAGAAGTCGAACTCTGTCTTCAGTTCTGCGGAGTTTTCTCCACCTGTAGGTTAACCAGAAGCCTAATCCTCCATACACAAGGATATAAGAACCCCACACGTACGGATAAGTTTCTGCATGTTCTTTTATATTCCTATAATGCCTTGCTATTTGACCTCCCGACCCAGCAGCCGCAAGGCTTCCATCTTGATGGCCATCAGCAGTTTGTGAGGGAATGTCTTCTGCATTTGACATTCGTCCGTCCTTTCCCCACTGATAAATGGATAAAAAAAAATCAATATTCACATATTTCGTATCACGAAGCTGCAAAATTAGAAAAAAAAAAATCAATTTATAGCAGCAATTACCATTTCCTACTCTTTTTCCTTTGAACAAAATCAAACTATAGTAGTAATTACTATTTCCTGGACACGGGACAATGATATTTGATTTAAATTAGACCAAGGACAATGTACTAAATATGAACTCGACATCCACATACCATAATCTGGCACAAATATTACATCACACACCAGCAGCCTTTTCTTGGTTCTTTGACTACAATAGCATCACATTTCTCTCTTAACATTAAAATTCTACGACGTAAGATATACATGTTCAAAACCACACTTCATCGATTTGGTTCCAATGCAAAATGCAAAACCAATTTTAGTGCTCTTTAGCTTACTGGTGCTATAATATGAAAACGACACAATAATAATCACATTAACGCTGAAAACTTGGACGAATTGCACAATCATTCATCAAAGCGAACTCAAGATATAATAGTCTAATAGTTCAACTATCCATATAGGGCACAAACAAGAAGCCAAGTTGGTCCTTAGCAATATATCAAAGCTCTAGCTAGAAATCAAATAAGACATGGAGGATGAGCTCTATAAAACCAATCAATTTTCTAATGCTTAATTTCGAGCTCTAATTGAGCTGGCTTCCCTAATAAAGATAGAGGAGATACCAAGCATGGGAATCACATATACTAGATAAATTCACAAATCAGCACTTGTCCTAGAAACAAATTCATCGAAATCTGACAACTAAAAACCTGATTGAAAATTTCAGTGTGTCCAAAGCCCGGTCGTGCATCAACGCGTAAGATCTTGAAGATTGGGTCAATAGCATCAATATCTTCCTCCTCAGACCACCCAAAATCCAACCCCAACCGAAATGATAAACCACCCTGGCCCTGGAGAGAGAGAGAGAGAGAGAGAGAGAGAGAGAGAGAGAGAGAGAGAGTACCTTGATGAAATAATTTCTGAATGTAGAAAGAGAGACAGTGAGGTAATTGACGAGGACGAGGACTGTGAAATTTTGGGAATTTGGGGAGGTTTTTGGCTTTTAGGTCAAGTTATGGCGTGTGTGATTCTATTTTTTGTTAATTGTAAAATATATTATTCAAATATTAAATATTATATTTGTTATACTCAAAATTAATTGAAAATATTTCAGTTTTTATTTTTCATTTTTAAACATAAGTGATAAGGCATGATTAGTATTACCCATAACACGTAATTATTGTTATGCATAATTCTCCTAAAATTTAAAATATTACAGCATGACCCATCACCTTAAAATATAAATAATATAATTATGATTGCCAAATTAGAAGTCATTATTTCCATTTTCCAAGTTCATGTTTCTACAAACTTGTGCGGAAAAGCTTGAAATATGGGGTAAAAAACAGAGATTGCTCTTTAGAGATGAGATGGATCGGTGCAATAAATTGCTTCTGGATTTAAGAAACAAAGATGGGGATGAAGAGCGATTATTGTATGAGAATACTAGAGCAAGGCTGGCCAATCTGCTGCTGCAAGAAGAACGTTATTGGAAACAACGAGCTAAAATTCATTGGCTCAAAGAAGGTGATAGCAACACTCGTTTTTTCCATAGATTTGCGTCCGCTCGAAAGAAAGGGAATTGGATTGAGAAGCTTCAGGATGATGCTGGGAATTGGCATGAGGATCAGACTGTGATTGGAGGAATTGTTGCTGAGTACTATAGAAATTTATTCAAGAAATCCTCTTGTCATCTTGAACCTGTAATGGAGGTTATTCGTTATTAAGGATCAAAATCAGGGTCTCATCAGTTTGAATTTTCGGAGTTTACAAGAGCAATAAAGCAGATGCATCCGGATAAATCCCGGCCTGATGGTTTCAATCCGCATTTTATCAAAAGTTCTGGCCATTAATCGGAGAAGAAGTATTCGAAAGTTGCAAGAATTGGTTGAGAAAAGGGCGATTCCCAGAAAGCTTGAATGATACCAATGTGGTATTAATTCAAAATTAAAAATCCGAGTAATATGAAAGATTGGCGTCCTATATCAAATCCAGTAATGTGAACTATAAAATTCTTGCAAAGGTGTTGGCCAATAGACTTAAAGGAGTGGTGAAAAATTATTTCTAAAAATCAGTCGGCCTTCGTTCGGTAGGTCTATCATTGATAATGTCCATATAGCATTTGAACTCATCCATAGCATGAAGAGAACCGAGGAGAAAGTATGGGGATGTTGCTCTGAAGATTGATATAAGTAAAGCTTATGATATCATTAATTGGGAATTTTTGGAAGCTATTTTGAAGAAAATGGGGTTTGCAAAGGAATGGATTGATTGGATTATGATGTGTGTATCATCTGTTAGATACTCTATCGGGGTTAATAATAATTTCATAGGCCCGATTTTTCCAGAAAGGGGATTGAGACAGGGTGACCCCTTGTCGCCATATTTGTTCATAATTTGTGCGGAGGGGCTTTCTTATCTAATAAAAGATGCCGAATCTAAAGGGTTGATTCATGGAGCCAAAGTTTGTAGGAGGGCCATTTCTCATCTTCTGTTTGCAGATGATAGCTTATTATTCTTCAGAGCCTCTGTTGATGAATGTAACCAACTGAAAAGAATTTATGAAGAATACAAGCATGCGTCTGGCCAGATTGTTAATTTTGGAAAGTCAATTTTTTCAGTAGCAACATTAATCAGCATACTAAGGATGAAATTTGCCGGTCTTTGAATGTGTGGCAGCACCTTAATACTGGGAAGTACCGGCTTCCTGCTGATTGGTCGAAAAGAAGAAAGAAGTGTTTTTAAGGATAAAATCTGGAAGCATATTCAACATTGGAGAGATATTATTTCTAAAGGAGGTAAGGAAATTCTTATTAAATCTGTGGCTTAATCTATACCAACTTATTTTATGAGTACTTTTTTGTTACCTACCTCTTTGTTAGATGATATTGAAAAGATGTTGAATTCATTCTGGTGGAATTTATAATAAAGACAAGTCTAGAGGGATTAATTGGTTTAAATGGGAGACACTTTGTTATAGGAAGTAATGGAGGTTTGGGATTTAGAGAGCTCTTGGGTTTTAATGTGGCATTATTGGGGAAACAAGGATGGAAATTCTTGATGGATCCAGACGCACTTGTTACAAAGATTTTCAAAGCTAAATACTTTCCTAGAGGGGATTTTTTGAGTTCAAAACTAGGATCTAATCCTAGTTTTATTTGGAGGAGTTCTGGAGTTCTCTATAGTGTTACATAAAGGGAGTCTTGGACTAATGTGAGAGTTTGGGGAGAACCGTGGTTAAGGGACGCTAATAATTTTTTTGTCTCAACACCTATGAATCAATTGGAAATATGTTGGTGTGTGATTTGTTTATACCCGGTGTAAACTATGTGGAGTTGCTAGAGGATCTTTTTGTGATAGAGATGTGAAACTGATTTCTAGTATTCCTCTTACCAGTGGTATGGGGAGAAGATTCAAGAGTTTGGCACTTTGATAAGAAAGGTAAATACTTGGTTAAAAGTGGGTATAGGGTGATTATGAATGGTGTTGAGGAAGATGTAGAGGGGAATTTTTGGAGAAAGCTATTAAAACTTCCACCTAAGGTAAAGCACTTTATTTGGAGGGTCTGTCGTGATTGTCTTCCCACGAGATTTAATCTTGTCCGGAGACATATACCTGTAGAGTCAAGTGTGTGTTGTTAATGACCAAATTGAAACTGCATGGCATCTGTTTTCAGTTGTTCTTTTTAGTAAATCAGTTTGGATGGCTGCTAATTTGTGTGATTTGGTTGATTCTTGGGCTGATCCTGCAGAATCTGTTATTGATTTTGTTGCTAATACGATGAGGTATGGAACAAAGCTAAATGTCTTATGTTGCTGTGAGTTTGTGGAGAGTAAGGAATGATGTGTTGTGGAATAATTCACAACCTTAGCAACAAATACAGTGCATATGGCCTTGTGTACATTAAATATTGGGTTTCATAGTCAGCTGCTGGTTCTTCAAGGGCTGAAAGTCCATATTCCCTCAAGGAAATGCAACGTGAACTTATAGGTGTTGGCATGGTTTTTTGAGAATGATAGAGGTGACTTTGTTGTTGCTAGGACAGTCCTTTTCCCGGCTTAATGTTTCTACAACTACGGAATTCCTATATAGTTTTCCTTCAGTTTATTTTTTTCTTAGTCAAACTAAGTGTAATGTTTTTATAACATATTTCATCACTCACATTTACCAAAGGTGGCATTGATACAGATGAATTCGGGGACTTCTTACTCTTTTTTTTTCGGATAAAAATATCCACACACCCGCCTGAGACATGACTCCACATTCCTTCCTCAAGTCCTAATCTCTCGATAAGAGGAAACAAATCCAACCCCAACACTCTACAATGAGTAACCTCCTTAGCCACCGAGCAACCACTAAGGTTCAATTTCGGACTTCTTACTCGCTTAAAGAACTTTTCTCAAAAAATGTGATCAATGAAAGTCGTTTGTAAAAGATAATGTGTGGAAATCTCCCTTTTTGTATGTTCTCTTTGCATAACTTTTATGAGCATTTGTTAACCCACACTGTAAGACACCGAATTTTAATTAGCCGAACTGTAATAATCCGGATATTGTACCATGTGATTATTGTCACAAATTGTTATTAATAAAATATAGTCTTAAATTTATAATTCTTGGTATCTAGATATTGATGTTATTTTATTTCCATAACTTACTAATTGCTAACCATCAAGCATTATATCACTAACTTAGCTTATGTTATATATATTCTTTTACTAACTTATACCATTTGACTTATTATACCAAACCATAGGATATGGTGACTTATCACTAGAATAAGAATATGGTAATTGACTTATATTGGACTATAAGACATTGATAAGAGGTATCCACTATGTGATATGAAGGTTGGAACTATATCAATATAATCTATATCTATATCTATACTACTTATAAAAGTGTGAATTACCTAAAAGGCTTCTTGAAACTTTTAATGTACCTATTATAACCCTAATAAGTAGGTATTGAATAGTGTGAGAAAAGGGTATAATGGCACTTATCTTTAATAATATAATTTAAATATAATTTCAAGTGTCCATTCATGTACCATATCGTTTTTCAAATACTAGAAGTCAATTTTTTTTTGTCATATCTCTTTGAGTAATAAGAATTTATAAATAAAATTAAGTTCATATTAAAATAGGATTCAATATCTTTCTATACATATCTCATAAGCATATAAATGTAATTTCTATGAGAAAATTATTGCCATCCAATAATTATTACAATTTATAATCGCATATTAGTTTATAATACTAAATGAACAAATAATATATATCTAATATGAATTTACAGTAGACATAAAAGAATATTAACTCCAGGTACTTTGATTGTAAACAAATAATGTGTTTTTGAAATTGGTTTTAAGATAGCGAACTAAAATCAGAACATAAGATATTTTGGTATCTTAGTTTGGAATTAATCTTTTTAAAAAAATGGATATATCCTTTGACCTTTTAAATCCTAAATTAGATGCTGTCGTCAATTTTATTATTTTTCTAATATTGTCTTTTAATCAAATAAATAATAATTATGATAATATAAATTCTAATTAATAACAAAAAAAAATTAAAATGCGTAGAAGTTTATATCATATAAAATTTAAATTTAAATAAAATATGTGAAAGCTATATTTTTTACTTAATGATTAGAATAATAAAATAAAAGGATAATTAAAAACATTCCCTGTGGTTTGGGCTAATTAAAAAAAAAAATCAGGTTTTTGAAAAATAAAAAAAAACTCTTGAGGTTTGATTGTATCATTGTACCTTAAATTTGAGTGGGAAATTGTAATATTTTGATAAATGTAAGAGAAGCTTTAGAAAAAAAAATGGCATATGAAGGGAAAAAATATAAGATGGATCAAACCTAACGGTAATTTTTTTAATTTTTAAAAATCTCTGGGTCTTTTTGTAATTAGCCTAAACCTCAGGGAAATTTTTGTAATTATCCCTAAATTAAAATTTAATGTAAAATTTTAAGAAAATGAATAGAGATAATTATTTCATTTGTTAGAGTATTTTCTTGGCATATTTTGTATTAACTACAAGAAAACTCATTTTTAAACTTCAGATACAGAGTTAATTTTGTTTTTTACGTGACATATATATTTTGTTCCATAACATATTATAACTTTTTACATCTTATATATATGGAATTATACTGTTAGAAAACCTTTAATCTATTTTATCAATATATAAACCATGATTTAGTTAAATGAAAATTTAACACGAAAAATAGAATTAACATTGAACGTGAATAAAATAAAAAATGGTAAATATTTTCCAAGAATTAAATAAACTAATTCAATATATAAAGGGTGTTACTTATAAATACATACTTAAATTTTGTAAAACTCATATACTTATATGATATTCATGATAAAATTCAATGAACAAAACAAATTTATTAAAATCTAATATGAAAAAAATGGAGCAAGGACTAAAAATTGTATAAAGGCGCATCTTTAATTATAAAATTTTATATACTACTGCAAGAAGAAAAACTAAAAAACTTCCATCTGATATATAACAATTTGACCTTTACGATAAATTTTAAATATTTATTACACTTTTATGTTAATTCGAGTATAAATATAACATTCACGATAATGTGCTCGAACGGGTTAGTCAAGAACAAATATCTCTAACTTAGACTTTTCTAACCAGTTGATGTAATGATGTCAATGGGTGAACTGGAAAGCACTGGGAGTTGTCTCAGTCTAGAGAGTCTGACTATCAAGTCCGGTAAAGAATTAAAAAAAAGGGGCCAAAAATTTAGGCTAAAAGTAAAAACACGCATAAAGTTTTGAATTAATGATTTTTTAGTACCTGAACCATAATAAAAGCCCCCACGAAAAGTTATAAAATAAAAAAATGATTATTTATTTTTATTTAAACATTAAATTTTAATTAAAATAATTCAATGTAAAAAATAAAATTTAATTAAGAATTAACTAATTAATAACTAATTAAATTCTTAATTTTGAATAAAAAATCTATTAAATTAATTTATTTTTTAATTTTACTATCTTAATTTTTAATTACTTTATTTTCATTTAATTTTTTTTATGTAAGGAAAACTTTGAATTTTTAAATCATATATGGTTCATAAACTTATAATTGCCAAATTTTTATATTTAACATGAGTTCATAGAATAACTTTCTTTTGTTATATTTTTTAAGTTTTTAATGCCCGTTGGATCTAGTTCGATATAATATAAGATATATTCATACAATATATAAGCTTAATTTTAATATTGCGATTTCATTTTAAGATAAAAATACATGAACTATATTCACAATAAATTTAAAATAATTTATTCAATAATAATTACAACTGATTAATGTTTTTATTTTTAATTGAATTATTAAAATAATTTGGATCACGTGCAACGCACATTCACTTTACTAGACACAAAAAAAAGAGAGATGATATGGATGGATGAATGAAGTGGACGGCCACTTAGGGGAAGGGAGTAACAATTTTGTCCTCTTCCTTTTGCCCTGTTCCTAGCATGCTAAGCCCTCCCAAATCCAAGACAACCTTTCACTGATCAAGGCAAGCATGCCATGCCAATTTAAAAAAAAAATAAAAATGAATGCCTAGCCTAACATAGAGAGGGAGGAAGACTCTCTCATTTCATTCCTTCACTCTACACACACTTAGAAGTCTTCCAAAACACAACCAACATCATCTCCCACCCCCCTCCCCCCCAAAAAAAAAAAAAAAAAACTTCTCCTTCCTAATTAGGAAAAAAAGCACTAGAGGGGAGACCGAAAGTTGAGGAGCAAAAGCTTCAAGGTTAAGGTTTAAGGAGCTTTCAAAAAACAAAAAAGTTAAGGTAAATCTTACAACCACCTTCCTTACTTCTTTCTTTCTTTCATTTTCTCCAATTTTTCCCATCATTTTGACACCCTAAACCGCCACATAGGGGCTGTTATAAGAATCTTGACGGGACCTAGAGGAGACTTACAAAAGCTAGAAGCAACCTTTACCAAGCACAAAGAAGAGGTGGGTGAAACTTTTCAAGAATACTCATAATTTTTGCATGAAATAGCATGAGTATTTGTGTTTGTAATTTTTTTTCATGTTTCTGGAAAATTTCAATTTTTATTTATTTCTGGAAAATTTCGAAAAAAATATGTATGTGTTTGGAATTATGATAAAAATTGCTCTTTTTGTTAGAATATAACTTTTATATGCATATTTATCTCTTTTTATATATGTATCTTCATGATGACTGAAATATGAAAAGATATATTTCAATATGTTGTGTTGATATTCTGGACTTATGGATTTGTGAACAAAATCGGGTTTGGGCCATATTTGCAAATAAGGCAAAATATAGGATCAAAATAAAAAAAATGAAAACTGGTGAAACCCACTGTAAAAATTTCAAAATTTTGGACTGAAATTAATGTAATATTAATGAAAATAATAATTGGGACCCTCCAGCTCCAGGTCAAGCATATGCGAAAATACAAAATTTTGACACTAAATGTAATTTTCCAAACCTTAAGAGTCTAAACTGTAATACCCGAGCCTCTCACTACTCACTAGGCCAATATAATTCATGCATTGCATGCATGTTATGTGTTATTTGCATAATCTTATTATTTTATGCGACATGGCAAGTTCTTTAATTTTGGAACTCACATATGGTGTTAGTTATTGGATTACTAATTTAAGTTAAAAAAAATAAAATAAATAGTATTTAGTTATCGGACTATTAGATGTTAGCTATTAAGTTACACGTGGTAGCCATTCAAAGAGTTACAAGATTACACGTGGTAAATTAGAGGTGAAAGGTGGCATTGATGTGTTTATCCGGATGGGGTATAATATATGAATATTAATGATATTAAGATGATATATATTATTTGAGATTAATAATTTTATAAAAAAAATATATATATATATATAAAATAATAATATGACAAAGTGTGTTAAAATCATGATTTGAAAAGTTGATGGGACTTTAGGTGTAAATACCAAAGAAATATATATTCATGCATTACCAAGTACATATTTATATATACGTAATTAATATCTATAGGTGATATGTGTGTGCTGCTATATATATATATGTAAGTGCAGCATGATTATGTTTAATTAACATACCCAATTGACTTAACAAACAAAAGACGGCTTTATCTAATCTATTCATCACCGCCTTATTATACTTATCTAGAAAGCTAGTATATATATGAGAATACAATTAATTAAACCACACGACGGCTCGAAGGCTAAAGAGTTCCAGTAATTTTAGTTCTATGGTAAGTCTTCCCCTGGATTTCATTATTAGAGATAATTTTTATTATATGCTATAATTAGTGTTCCCTTTAGGTGTTTGAATTTAGAGTGGGGTTGTTGACCTTGATGTGCTCATGGTATAAATATGAAGACTTCTGATTATTATTTGGAATATTAGTGAAAATTCTAATTCTCAAAGAATTAAGTAGTTAACTTAAGGTAAAGAAATTGCAGAGTAGAAAGACTTCAATTTCTCATTTTCGTGAATTAATCCGTAACTATTCTTAATTGCATAGTAGGGAAATAAAGCAAAATAAAAAGGAAAATAAAGATTAATTAAATTGATAAAAAAAAAAGAGAGAGAAAAGAGAACTAGATATTTGAATAAAAGGTTTCTTGAACTGAATTAGAAACTATATGAATATTAGTTAAAATGAGAGGAAATATGTTTAATGTTAAGGATGTAATGGTGTAATACACTGATCAACTAATATTAAAATGTGTTCAATTTATAGTGATACGTTTTGGGGTTTTGAATTAAATTTAAATTATAAGTTTTAAGGTTTAGTTAATAACTAGTTAAATCTAAAAGGCCTTTTATGAAATCTGGTATAGTAAATGTGTTGATTTTGTAATATTGGTAATCTATGCTTTTACAGATTGTTGTACACTTAGGGTTGGAGTGATACCGTAACAAACCTGTAGGTGAGGCAATCTCTTTACAAGGTAAGTAAAAATCCATCTGCAACTGTAATGCATGAACATAGTATTTTGTGAATTGATTGCATTATATGTGACTGTGGTATCTTGTTGAATATACGTGGATATTATATGATGCATATTGGCTTGTATGATGTTGCAATATGGTGCTTGGTGAGCTAATGAACATGCCATTCACAGCATTTGCATGTGCATGCATATTACAAGAGGATGTTCGCATGCACGAAAATATTTTCTGGAAGAAAATGGTTATTTGTTGACCACCGCTAGTGCAATCGAGGCACGCCGGGCGTGCTTATGATATATATTTAGGTATAGCGGTGGGATACTTCCCCGTGAACACAGAGCCAGATAGGAGATGGGCTCTTGGTGGGTCACGACGAGGATGGTCCATCCGTGAGTACCTATGTGTGGCCCTGCGGGTGGGATACTTCTTTGCGGACGGAAGGACGCAAGTAGGGACCCTTGGTCAAGCCGCGGGAGGATGGTCCACACGTAGATCCATACCGATATTATTGGCCATTTGATTATTGATGTGTGCGAGCTCTTTTTCCTGCATAGTAGTTGGGTCAGGGGCCCAAGTAAAAGAAAATGATTTTGAATAAAGTATTTTGATTCATGGATTTGACATACTAGCATTCACGTTGAAAAGCATCATTATTCTTTGGACATGCATGATTTTTACTTGGCTTTGAGCTTTAGCTCATGTAGTTCATGCATTGCGGTGAGCATAGAATGCCTCGATCTTTTGCTTACTTGCAAAGGTCTTTGAAGTTCCTTCAGGTTTTGGGAATCATGGATATGGATGACGACCTGTTGGGCTATGTTAATGGGTCACTTTTCTCTTTTGGTCCTGTATTATATTTTGGTTTAGGGTGGTACCCTCTTCAAAAAACTCTTATGTAAATATGTACATGTAAATAGTCAGGTGATGTGGGTTATGTGTTTGGTCGATGGATGTCTGTTGTGTTTAATAACAGGGTTTGTTACCTCTTTGCTTGTGGATATGGGTTGTCATTTTCTTACAAGTAAAGTGATCTTGCTTGTCTGTTGTTAAAATGTCACAGAGAGAAAAACAAATGTACATAAGGTTTACACTATCAAATTTCACTTTTCATATTGCTTAGTAATGTAGTAGTAGGGGTGGGCGTCACAGAGTGGTATCAAAGCTCGGCTACGTTACTAGACTATCCATGTACATGAACTCAAAACTTGTGGAGCGCGGCAATGCCAAGAAGTTTTACTTTATTGTCGATGCATTTTATGTTTCATAAAATTATATCAAGCTATGTGTTATTAGGTTATCCTAAGACAAGAGTGTTTCACCATGGTAAGACTAGAGGTGAGAGAGTAGTGGTGGGGATAGAAACCAAGGAGGGAGACACCTATACCAATGGGTGATCGAGATAATATCATAAATCGACTCACGAGCTCATCCAAATGATAGTCCGAACAAATTCAACAACTCATCCATCGAGAGAGATATAGCCGAGAACAAAGAGCGAAATGAATCAACCACACCAAAGGGCGGATCAAATCGAGATAGTAGGGGAAAGATTCCGAAAGCTAAATCCACCAACCTTTGAAGATGCAAAGATCCTACAAATGCGTAAGACCGGCTAAGGACTTTAGATAACATGTTTCAATACAAGAGGGCCCCGTAAGAAGAAAAAGTAATGTGTGCCTCGTTTATGCTTCGTGGAAGTGCGGGACATTGGTGGGATACGATAAGGAGCATAGAAGATGTTACAACAATGACCTGTGAAAGATTCAAAGAACTATTCAGAAACAAGTACTTCACGGCTCCTGTTCGTATAATGAAGATGAACAAATTCATACAACTACGTCAGGGAATTATGACGGTCGGGGACTATATTCGCAAATTTGAAGAATTGTCCAGGTTTGCTACTCATATGGTTAACACTGACGCACTAAAAGTAGAAAGATTCCTTGAAGGCCTGAGACCAGAACTATATAGAGATGTCAACATGGCAGGAATTCAAGGAGTAACTGTTAGGAATTTTATTGTTTAGATTTTGATGAATGCCATGTAAAACTTAGAATAGAAAGTTGACACCCCAATTCTTGTTGTAAAATGTATTGTAACAATTAGAGCTGGCCAAGCTGAGTTAAGTCAGCTACGCCTTAACATGCAAGAAGACAACTGAAGACCTGAAGGAAGACTCCGCTGCGAGACAACCGAGTATGGCAAATAAGAGTTGACATGAAACTCTATCGGGAAGCGGTGAGATGCACGGTGAGTGGAGCATCAATCAAGTCAACTCAAGAAAAGCCAAGTCTTAAGTTGGAGTGACAAGAGTCATCCAATGATTGGAAGTCGACTCTAAGTCACCTGGGAAAGCAAGGAAATGCAAATCAGTCGAGATAATCGAAAAGAACCGTTGCCGCGTAAATCAAGAGATTTACTTAAACAAGTAATATCTCCATACCACATTTCTTGGAGTGCTCGCATCGTGCGTGCAATAGGAATGAACCAATGGGAAGCACTACACCATGTCGTAACTCAAAAGGTGAAAGAACAATTCATACGAGGAAATGGCAATTCCAAGAACCGCAAGCCAACGATCGCAAAGTGACTTTCAAAAATAAGCTATCTCTTCAACGGGCAAATTTTTGAAAGTTCACTATAAAAAGGCCGAGGAGTTTGTTTGAGAAGAAATATACATGAATGACACACACGTGAGATATACAAGCTTATTAAAAACTCAAACATTCTCAATCCTCAAGCCTACATTTCAAGTACATCAATCCAACACTTACCTCGTGAAGGAAAGAGAACTTCAATCGTTGAAGAGGAAAATACGAAAACAAGGGGTCTACATTCCGGGAAGGATTGTAGAAAGGTTCAAGGTTGAACCAAGTCTTAAGCTTTTGGAGGGCTTCGTGATCAAATCCAAAGAGCTTAAGCAAGTGAGTCAGAGTAGCAAAGCGCAACGCCTGTGAAGAAGGCGAGTCGCACGAGAAGCCACCGAGTGATCAAGCGCGTCTCGCATCGAGTCCCAAAGGATCAAGTCAAATTTGTTGTGATCAAGACTTGTATCCGGACTGCTACCACTTTGTAAACCGATCATTACCTAGTGGATTCCTCCAGGAGTTGGAGAAGAGAGGAGTATAAGAATTACCCCATCTTCGAACCTCTATAAAAACTTCACCGTGTCATTTACATTTCAAAGATTTAAATTCCTCGCACTTTTAACTCGCTTATATCTCACGATAAATTTGCTATCCATTTGATAAAATTATAAGTACAAAATCAAGCTCTAAAATCTTGCTTAATCAAACTTAAGGGTGTTAAGTCTTCCAAAAAATAAAACCACAACAGTTAAATTATAGTCAACAATCGAGTTACTCCATCAATCAACGGCTCAAATTTGAAATCATGAGAGATTAACTCTACCGAGTGACTAATTCGATCGTCCATCAAGGACACAACACTGTAGAATCAACTCGTAGATTTAAAAGGACTAAATCGAAAATTTGGTAAGGTTTATTCAACCCCCTTCTAAACCTTACACTTACACCCCTTGGGACCTACAAGTGGTATCGAGCGCTTGGTTCATTGAACCCTCCGCACCGGTTCTTGAACTAGATCTCCAAACTTTTTCAAAGTCTGCTTTAGTACTTAAATTTTCAAAACTCTTTTTATCATTAAAAGCTATTATCATGGAAGCAAATTTGACACGCATCCCTATGTTCACTATTGAAGAATTTGATGATTGGAAAATTTGTATGCGACTCATCTATCAAAGATTACATGATGAGATGTGGATAGTGATAGAAGACGGGCCTCCGCAAATATTAAAGGTGAACACAAATTGCACGAAGAGTTGCGGCTAAAGGAGAAGAAGATGTCAAGCTCTGACCGCCATGGTTGAAAAACCAAGAACCGAATGGACAAATGATGACAAAAAGATACAACCTGACAATGTAGCCAGGACATTCTTTACAAAACCTTGACAAAGCCATGTTCAACAAAGTCAAATCTTGCAAAACGGCTAAGGAAATGGGACAAGTTGACATTGATTTGTGAAGGCTCGTGAGCAAATCAAAGAAAACAAATTATCAAATGGTCAGACAAAAATTTGAAAACTTCAAAATGATCTCGGGAGAGAACCTGGATCAACTGGATGCTCGATTCACGTAAATCACAAATGAGTCATCTCGCACTTGGAAAGAATATACACAGTAAGAAATGTGTATGAAAATTCTAAAAAGTCTTCCAGTTGAATGGGAAATGAAGGTCATGGCACCGAGACATTCCATGGACCTATCAAAGACATCCAACCATGAACTATTCTCGACCTCAAAGCCTACGAGTTTGAAATGAGAAGAAAAAGACCAGGAAGAGACAAATTTGCACCCAAAACAAATGCTCTAATTGTTAAAGATGGGAAGAGAGTCGAGGTCAAAGAAGTCATTGACCCGGAAGAAATAAACGATGTTTAAAAGATTCAACAAGTTCTTTAATAAGAACTACAAGAAAGGAAAGGGTGAATCTTCCGGAAGACACTCGGCTCCTCCAAATCAAGGGAAGACAAAGCCAACCAAGAGAACAGATCATCAAAAAGTTGAGTATCAAAGTGACGACAACTCAAGAATGGAAAGAGTCGATCAAAAGGCTGAATATCTATGTTGAACTGTAGACAACCAGGTCACTATGCCATTGATCGCTTATATCCTGTAGTCAACAAGACAGGGATGAAGAAGAAAGAAAGGTCTTCGAGAAAGAAGACAGAAAAGAAAAAGGCAATGATGGGCTCGCAGACTGGCCGAGACATCCAAGTCAAGAGAGACAAATGATTGAGAGCAAAGCTGAAGTGACTACTCAAGTGACTCCTCAAGAAGCCCCGATCGCTTGATGGCCAAAGAACAAGATCAAGAAGATGAGGTACAATCTAACTCAACAAATTCGAGATACTAGTGATAGTGATCGTGACACACACACTTCATCACCTAATCGATCTTTATGATTCATTAGGCAAAATGATGAAAGATTTTGAACACATTAAATCCTCACACACACTATTGAATGAGGAAAACATCCTACTCAAAAGTCAAAACTCAAAGTCGACTAAGGAGCCGAGTACTCTAAGTCAAATAGTCATTGAAAATGAAAGTTTAAAGGTCGAAAATGCTAAATTAGTAGCGGAGATTGCCGCTATAGAAAAGAGGGAGAATGACCTCAAGAATGTTATTGCCTCATTCACTAAGGCATCTAAATCATTGGATGATCTTATTATGAGTCAAAGAGAATGTGGAGATAAGACAGGCTTATGATTTAATTCCTCTATGCCATGTCAAACCTCAAGAGTAATTTTGGAAAAAGGATCTTCAAGTCATGAAGAATCAAAAAATCCAAAACTCTAAATGTTGCACACACATTCACTCCAAAGCACAATACTAAGCAAACTGGTCTTGGTTACAAAGGAAAAGGAAAACGGCCGATTGAGTGTCTTTGAAAGGGCAGTGAGAAGAGATTCACCAGTCCTCAAAGAAACTCCAAACAAAAATACTCAGAAAGAAGAAGCGAGCTACCAAAAATCCCCGGAAAACTCATAAAAGAAATACATATGATGGGAATAGTAGAAAATATCCAAGCCAAGTGATTGGAATAATGTGAATCGTCAAAGACAGACTTATGGAATATAAGCCCAGATGGCAAAGGCCAGAACTCAAGAAAGGCCATTCCAAAAGTATAAGAGCTTTCATCAAAGACACACATATGCACCTAGGCACTACACTCAAAAACACCACAATTACCTGCAAGGAAGGCAATTGCTAAAACACATACGCAGCATACGGACAAAAGAGACAACAGTATGAACCTGTAATCCCCAAGCAATTTGCCAGGATTAATTATGATTATGGCAATCGATAGATGGCAACCCCTTAGAGTCAAATCATTTGGCTATAGGTTGGTTGGATCATCTTACAATTCTAACCCCTCAGACCCGCATAAGTATGGGTACCTAAAACTTAATTTCCTTGATTGCGGGTTCAAGCAAATGAGTTCCAAGGAACCTGGTACATGGATAGTGGTCGTTCCCATACATATGACAGAAATAAGAGAAATCATGTAAAATTCAAGGAAGTCAAAGGAGCAAAAGTCATATTTGGAGGAAATGAAGCTCCTGGTGAAATAAGAGGCATTGGATCCATCAAGAGGAATGGATTAGAAATCACGATGTTGCATATGTTGAAGGACTCAACTTCAACTTACGAGTATCGATCGGCCTCTGACAAGGGATACAATGTTGGATTCAACATGGGTATGTGCCAAATCAAAGATATTGAATCAAATGAAGTGGTACTGCAAGGATGTAGACAAAAAATATGTATGTAGTGGATTGGTCAACCGCAACACCCAAAGACATGTCTACTAGCAAAAAATACAAATGAATCAAGTTGGCTATGGCACAAAAAGCCGAGTCACCTAAATTTCAAAACAATTAACAAGTCGGGCAAGAAGTCATCTTGTAGAAGGACTTCGGACTCGATACAAGAAGGAGAGTATATGTGATGCATGTCGGAAGGGAAAACAAATCAAGTCGTCATTCAAAGAAAAGACATGCCCATCCTCAACAAGAATATTGCATCCGCTTCATATGGATCTATTTGGCCCGTGGAACCAAACAAAGATAAGTGGGAAGAAATACACCTTGGTGGTAGTAGATGACTACTCAAGATATACATGGACAATATTCATGTGTAAGAAGAAAGAAACTCTACAAAAACTACCACAAATGATGAAAAGGATTCAAAATGAGAAGAGTCAAACCATTATCAAAATAAGATCGGATAGAGGAACCGAGTTTGTCAATGGAATAATAACTCGAGATTGTATTGAGAATGGTATTGGTCATGAACTATCGCCAACAAGGACTCCACAAACAGAATGGAGTTGCGAGAAAGAAGAATGTAACTCTCAAAGAAGCGAAAAGGACCATGTTAGCAAGCAGGTTACTAAAAAGATTTTGGGCTGAAGCAATCAACACAACTACACCCAAAACAGATGTATGATAAACAGACGGTGACAAAGACTCCCTATGAGATCCGGATCGGAAGAAAACCAAATGTTTCATATTTCGTAATATTTGGATGTAAATGCTTCATTCACAACAACGGCAAAGACAACCTAAAGGCTTTTGATGCTAAAGTCGATGAAGGTATCTTCTTGATACTCAAATGAAAGCAAAGCCTACAGATACTCAACAAAAGAACTATGGTTACGGAAGAATCCATTCATGTAGTATTCGATGAGCCATATGTAAATGGAGAAGACATTGAAGAATCACCGATAAGTCAATCATCCAACCATACGAAGAGTCCCTATCTTGAAGTTGAAGCCGAATTATCAATTCGAAGAAGATGAGATAGTTTGAATCTCAAAAATAGTGGAAAATTTGCAAAACTAAGTGATTACGAGAGAGTCGACAACAAAGAACACAAATACCGCAAGTCGATCAATCCGGCTAACTTACTCCAACCTCGATGTAAGATGGTGAGAGACCATCCACCGAACTTGTCATTGGAGATGTAAGAGAAGGTGTCAAGACAAGATCCGAACTCAACAAGAAGCTATGTTCACATGCTTCATCTCGCAAATAGAGCCAAAAGATGTGTCACAAGCATTGGATGACACACATTGGATTCAAGCTATGCAAGAAGAGTCAATCGGTTTGAAAGAAATAAAGTGTGGGAATTAGTGCAAAGACCCATGCATCAAAATGTTATTGGCACCAAATGGGTATTCGAAATAAAATGAACGAGGAAGGCTCGTGGTAAGAAAACAAAGCAAGATTGGTAGCCAAAGGATATTGCCAAGAAGAAGGGATAGATTTTGATGAAACATTTGCCCCCGTAGCAAGATTGGAAGCTATAAGGATGTTTCTTGCCTATCTACGCAGCTCACAAGAATTTCATTGTATATCAAATGGATGTAAAAAGTGCATTCCTAAATGGTTTATTGGAAGAAGAAGTGTATGTTGAACAACCTCCAGGATTTGAGCGGAAGACTCTTTGAGACAAGGTATACAAACTCAAGAAAGCCCCATGACGGATTGAAACAGGCACCCGGAGCATGGTATGATACCCTGTCACAATTCCTAACTCGAAAATGGATTCACTAAAGGAAAAGTAGATAGAACACTTTTCGTAATTCAAGACAAGAAGAGTATAACGCTTGTTCAAATATATGTGGATGACATCATTTTTGGATCCACTAACAAAGAGTCATGTGAAAAATTTTCAAACCTCATGCAAAGTAAATTTGAAATGAGCATGATGGGAGAGCCGACATTCTTCCTTGACTTCAAGTGAAACAAATTTGAAGGATGGAACCTTCATAAGTCAAACAAAATACACCGTAGATTTAATGAAGAAGTTTGGTATGGAGGAGAAGTCTTCAGAAAAATACCAATGAACACATCAATCAAAATGGACATGGATGCGGATGGCAAGCCTAGATCAAACAAGATACTGAGCACTTATTGGATCATTGCTCTATCTCACAAACGGCCTAGCAGTGCCGGACATCACTTTTGTCAGAGGTGTATGTGCAAGATTTCAATCGCTCCAAAAGAGAGCCACCGACAAAGAGCCTAAGAGAATACCGAGATACTTGAAAGGAAGCCAAGAAGTAGGCCTATGGTATCCAAAGGAAGGTGGATTCAAGCTAATTGGTTATTCGATTCTCGACTATCTTTGATGCGAGAGCCGACAGAAGAGCACTTCGGCACATGTCAAATGCTAGAAACAGACTAATTTCCTGGTTTAGCAAGAAGCAAAACTCAATAGCCACCTCTACAAATGAAAGGCGAATACATAGGCTGGGCAAACATTGTGCCCAAGTCCTATGGATGAGACAAAGATCTCGAGAGACTATGAAGTTGAGGAAAAAGAAATTCCAATTATGTGCGATAACACAAGTGCAATTGCAATCACTCAAAATCTCGTGTTGCATTCAAGAACAAAGCATATTGATGTCGGATATCACTTCATAAGAGATCACGTTGAAAACAAGGACATCATCCTGGAATATATCTCAACCGATAAACAACTAGCCGACATCTTCACAAAACCATTATGTGAGTCAAGATTTGAAGAACTCATGAGTTGAGTTAATTGACTGAGCTGAGCCGACACTGCACAAATCAAAGAAGAAAAATGGAACAGAAAAGGGGAGAAAAAGAGCTGAAACAAATCACTTCAAGAATCACCAGACGGAAAGACAACCACCGAGTCACCGATAGGTGAGTCGCTAAAAGAACTATGAGAAGTAGAGTTAAATCACTAAGTGATAAGTGAATAACTTATGAGCAAAGTGACAAAACGCAATCGTTTGACTAAGCGGGAATGTTTTAAGGAACACATCAAAGATAATGATGATGTGTACGATTATAAAGCCGCACACCAAGCTTATGATTGGATATAAATGTCAGCCGCATTAAATACGAGACATGAAATGCTCAATAGGCGTGCGAAATCCAAGCCGTTGATTTCGATCACAATTCAAAACCGCCCGCACGCCCTTTCATAAACCATATTTAAACCATTTTCGCTCGCTTCTCTCTCACACTCCTAAAACTGCTTCATCTCTTTCTCTCAAAAGGCAAAGGCAAAATACTCTCGAAACCCTATCAACCTTCAAATCAATTTCTGAGTTTTTTTTTGAAATAATCCTGAGAAATGGCACCAACTTATGACTTTACCAAGTTAGGAAAGCAAATCCACACCGGTTCGACGGTGGATTTCGACGGAATGGTGAAGCAGGGTCCGATGACACCCTAGTGAAGAAAATCACCGAGAAGTTGGAAACGTCCGGACTAAAACCGCTTTCTAACGCTAGAATATCCGATGACCTATGTGGAGGAGGTCGCATAATTCTACGTGAATGCCGAGATTCACGATGAAGGAATCAAGTCATCTGCTCACGGGAAGCAAATGACTATCACCGCCAAGATTTGGTCAATATTGCTCACTACCGCCAGGAGCATCCGAGATTAAAGAGGCCGATGTAAACTTGGGCCGACGCGATGGAAAGAAATAGCCAAGTCCGACTTTGATAAAACAATATACACAAAGAAAACAAGAGATCGCTGAAGGAGGATTATCACAAATTGTTGGACATAGTTGCCAAATGTATCAACATCAAATTTGGCGACTTTGACCAATCACAAAGGCAAAGCTGATTGTAATGGCCGCAATCATCGAAGAAAAGAAGATAAATCAACGAGTTTATCTATCTACAGCAGACTCGCTTAACGCTGGGGAATAAGTCCTTCAAAGAAGATGGCACATTTGGAGGATCCCCGGATATGGCCTGGTGATTGGCCTATTATCGAGGTGAAAGGAGTCCCTCTTAGACATGGGAAGGCTTTCCATGTTAACAAGAGGATGTTCGAGCTAACCTCTCTGGGCGCTCGTGTCGAGCTTACGCCAAGAGAGTCGACACCGGTGAGGGGAATCACCGACCAAAGATACAAATTTCCTCTCCACCAAGAAGAAAGCGCCCTGCAAATGCTAAGAAGATCGCGCCCGCAAAGAAAGAAAACCAAACATGCCCCCGCCCTGCAGCAGAGAAATCACCGCCCCTCTGGCAAACTGTGTCTCCCGCCCTGCAGCAGGGGTCGAGAAGGACTCACAAATACCTTCTCCGATCGTCAAAAGGAGGAGAACCGACAAGCCAAGACGGCGGCTCCTAAACAAACACCAAAGACGCCCCACCCGCCCAGACTCGAGGACACCGTCTCAACCGTAAATCCCTCCGGTACAAACTAGAGACGAAGAAGACTTGTCAAGCGGTCGAACAGAGAAACCAAATGAGTCGATTCTCGGCCTAGCACAAATACTTAGGAGACTACGAGAAGTAGAGTCTCCGATGTAGTTGATGAAACAGCCCAAGTCTCTGCTTGAAGGCGATCAGCAGAGGCAACACGAAGACACAAACGTAGCTCACACAAACTTGAAGCACAAGACTACACGCCGGAGCGGATAGTGATGTAATGATCCTATCTCCACCTTACCCGCACATCCAAAATCGTCTCGCGTGAGTGGAGGAAATGGAAGTTGAGCAAGTCAAGGAACAGTTCCAACGACCGAGTTCATAGAAGAAGAAGAGGAATCTGCTAAATTTCCTTGATTAACTCATCGTGCTCCCACTGATGAAGACAATCGCACGCACATCCTGCAGATCTACAAGGACAAGGAGAGAGAAAAGCAAGTCAAGAAGCCGAAGCACGTGAGAAGGCAAGCATCCGCCTCTATCTCCCGACCACGTAACACACACATCCTCTCTTTGATGTCTTCTCCGACAAAGGACGAGGAACCGTGAGAATGTTGCTACCACGGAAGAGTTGCAAATGCAACAAGCATTGCACGAATCAAGAATCCTTCACGAGCAAAGATTAATGGAGGGATCGGAGAGTCCTCCGAACACACCGAAATCGATCCAATGGGAGTGGTTCAAACAAATAGCCACGTTGTTGCCGCTACCAATTCCCACTCACTCGGAAGAAGGCAATAATGGAGATGGCGATGAAATCGGGATAGTGGGGACCCCAATCGAGCCAACCCCTATTGAAGGTGTGCTACCACCGCCCCAACGGTGAGCAAATCAATCGAAACAAATGGGAGTTTGGAGACGAGTGACCCCATTCCAAGTCACTCACCGGTGCGCCACCGGGGAAACTCCCTCCACCGGCAGCAGCAAGGTCGGAGGATGTCTTTGCAGATGACTCCACAAAGAATGTGGGAGGCGAAGTAGAGAAAATTCAAACACAAGAAGAACAAAGAAGTTGCCATCAACGGCTCGGACGATTGAGACTGCCTCACCGAGGTTCCAACCGCTCCGGCGGCTAATGACACTCGCCGATGCAATGAGAGCACGGAGGTAATGTACCACGGGAGTTAACACTGGCGATGAAAGTGCAATCCATGGGGTTGAGACTCCAATGGATGCCACCGTAGAAGACCCTAAGACAACTCACACCGTCGAAAGGGTGGACAAGGCCTCGCAGAGTAGAGACCGCCGGAGGTAATGAAGGCCACGGAGGTTGAGACTTCCCTGGGGTAAAGAAGTCGGGCTAGAGAACATCCCTCCCGCTATAATCGACCCATCCGAGAAGGAGATCAGCGCACTTCATGATTCCCAGGACAACCCCGATGTCACTTTTCCGGGATCGGAAGGCGAAGAAGAAGTTCGAGTCATCCCCATGACAAATCCAAAAGACTCACCATGCGGATGTTCCAAGCACGAGCAAGTCTCGATCCCAAGACTACTCGTCAAACCTTTAACTTTGATGATGAGCCACCAATGGAAATCTCATCATCGTCCGATGACGCTCCGATAAGGCCGAGGACCGCCATCGAAATGGAGAAATCACCGAGACCAACGGTTGTTAAGACAAATGAGGCTCAAGAAGTCGGTCTACTTCACAAAGAACCCAAAATTACAAGAGACCACCGCCAGGCTCCTCAAGTTGCAAAGCAGATCGATTCCCAAAAGAACTTCACGCGCACCGCTCATCATTGAATGCATCCCAGTTGGCGGTGATGAATCTTTTGTAGAATCTTTCCCTTTTTCACCGAGATACCGAACTCCATGAAGAATCGAAAACGAACAAGCACGCTATTACAAACCAGCTCTGTTCTTCCATCGACACCATTGTTCCAAATGCAATTATGACTTCGATGTCAGTATGGCCATCACCGCAATGAAGAATCACCAAGCTCGAGAAGTGTTCAAGGCACTCTTTCCGAGGTTGAAAGGATGGAGAGGCATCGAGCCTCTTTGGACATGCGATTGGACAACAGAGATGCCACCCTTATAGCCGATTTAAGAGGCATAACAGTTCGGATAAGGGAATGGTGGCAACAAAGAAGAAACAATGCGTGTGGAACAGGTGAGATACTTCGCACAATTGTTCAACAAGTCACGGTGTGGAGAGTCGAAAATGCCGATGCAAAAACAAAGCCGAAAAACACATTGAGCATATGCATGAAGCTCACACGCCGATCAGATCAGCTGCGTGAGCAAAATACAAATGATCTACAAATTTGGAAGAACACATGACAAGAAAGTTCACCTTCTCGTGGTCGAGATGAAGTTTATTTCAAAGAAATCCAATGCCACTGACCAATTCCGTCCGCATACAACGCAGCCAGACTTGAAGCGTAACTCAACCATCGAAGACTTCGACTTCATGCTTGCCAAAGATGTTCCTTGGGGTTCATCTATCCTTTGATGATGCCAAAAAGGGGGAAGAGGAATACCTTAAAGCAAAGAAAATCAAGCCGAAAAGAAAGGAGCAAAATGAGAAGGAAAATCACCGAGGAAGTCTTGAAATGTAAGAAAGGAAAGCATGTTGAGGGGAAGGATCAAATGTAGTGACATTGATGATTGCACAAAACCCCAACAAGGTCCTCACACAAATGACATTATAAGCAAAGAAACTCCCTCAGGACTCGCCACTCCTACACTCTCAGTATCTATGGTGAAAAGAGAAAATCAATTGAAGCAGGATGAAGGAAGTGGAAGGAAGAATGGATGCCAGGGTGATGAACATCTTGAAAGAACACGGAGGCATTCCAAAGAGACAGAGACACCTATGCCATCTCGTATGTCGGACAGAGCCACGATCGATCGATGAATTTAAAACGCTCGAGTCCGAGGGATACTTTGCAAATATGTCTATGGCTCAAGCTTGGGACTGTCTCGGGAAAAGGGTCTCACATTATGTGAAGAAGCCGACAGACAAAGAAACAACCTATCTCTGCTGGTCACTCCGCCGGTCACTCACCGAAAGAAGAAGACCCAAAGACAAGATACGCCCAGGCAGGTGAGGAAGAAGCGATGGTGGAGGAAGAAGCTTGCACTGGCCTCCGCCAAGAATATTGAATACGTAGATCCAGGGAAGAAAGGAGGGATCTATCAATTGGGCTTGACCAAGTGGCAAATTTGAAAGTGGCTAAAACTAACGCCGAGTATGCAAAAAGAATAGAAGAAGAAAACAAGAGACAAACTCAGCTATGGCAGAGAGACATGAAAAATAAGAAAAGATGAAGTCGCCAGGAAGGCATATGAAAAGAAAAAGAAGGCAAATGACGACGAGAAAAAGAGAAGAAGAGAAGAAGATGCGATCAAGATGAAAGAAGGAGACAAATAAGGAGATGAAGTGTTGTTGTCCAACCCTTCGTGTATTTTATCATGTAAATACATACAATGTAAGTCTTCGTAATAAAGGTATAAATTCTTTATTTTTTCAAAGTGTAGACAAATATGTACTGATACACATTGTAAACAGTTGTATAAAAGAACATGAATGATATGATCAATAAAATGATCTATTCTCATGCATACATTCTATGTCAATACACTATCCGTATGTATCTTTCTTGTTTGCATCTTTGAATGATTTAAGTTTTGGCATCATCAAAAAGGGGGAAATTGTTAGAATTTTATTGTTTAGATTTTGATGAATGCCATGTAAAACTTAGAATAGAAAGTTGGCACCCCAATTCTTGTTGTAAAATGTATTGTAACAATTAGAGTCGCCAAGCCGAGTTAAGTCGCCTACGCCTTAACATGCAAGAAGACAATCAAGACTGAAGGAAGACTCATTGCGAGACAGAACCGAGTATGGCAAATAAGAGTTGATTAAACTCTATCGAGAAGAGAAGCAAATGAGATGCACTGAGTGGAGCATCAATCAAGTCAACTCAAGAAAAGCCAAGTCTTAAGTTGGAGTGACAAGAGTCATCCAATGATTGGAAGTCGACTCTAAGTCACCTGGGAAAGCAAGGAAATGCAATCAAGTCGAGATAATCGTAAAGAACCGTTGCACGTAAATCAAGAGATTTACTTAAACAAGTAATATCTCCATACGACCTTTCTTGGAGTGCTCGATCCCGAAGCGTGCAATAGGAATGAACCAATGGGAAGCACTACACCGTGTCGAACTCCGAAAAGGTGAAAGAACAATTCATACGAGGAAATGGCAATTCCAAGAACGCAAGCCAACGATCGCAAAGTGACTTTCAAAAATAAGCCTATCTCTTCAACGGGCAAATTTTTGAAAGTTCACTATAAAAGGCCGAGGAGTTTGTTTGAGAAGAAATATACATGAATGACACACACGTGAGATATACAAGCTTATTAAAAATCAAACATTCTCAATCCTCAAGCCTACATTTCAAGTACATCAATCCAACACTTACCCGTGAAGGAAAGAGAACTTCAATCGCCTGAAGAGGAAAATACGAAAACAAGGGGTCTACATTCCGGAAGGATTGTAGAAAGGTTAAAGGTTGAACAAAGTCTTAAGCTTTTGGAGGGCTTCGTGATCAAATCCAAAGAGCTTAAGCAAGTGAGGTCAGTAGTAGCAAAACAATCGCCTGTGAAGAAGCCGAGTCGCACGAGCTTGGCCACCGAGTGATCAAGGCGTCTCCAGATCGAGTCCCAAAGGATCAAGTCGGCCGTTGTGATCAAGACTTGTATCCGGACTGTACCACTTTGTAAACCGATCATTACCTAGTGGATTTCTCCAGAGTTGGAGAAGAGAGGAGTAGAAGAATTACCCCATCTTCGAACCTCTATAAAAACTTCACCGTGTCATTTACATTTCAAAGATTTAAATTCTGCAATTTTAATCGCTTATATCTCACGATAAATTTGCTATCCATTTGATAAAATTATAAGTACTAAATCAAGCTCTAAAATCTTGCTTAATCAAACTTAAGGGTGTTAAGTCTTCCAATAAAAATAAAACCACAAATTGAGTTAAATTATAGTCAACAAGTTACTCCATCAATGTACTCAAAATCAGCCCATTTGAGAGATTAACTCTATTGAGTGACTAATTCGATCGTCCATCAAGGACACAAATGTAGAATCAACTCGTGAG